>NMUG010008730.1:0-11526 GCA_002855965.1 Monotropa hypopitys
AGTTACATCAAGTACCAATTCTCTACAAGTATCTAAAGCATGCAACACGTAAAGTCAAACATGGGTAATCCATACAATCAATCAACACTAAGCATTGTATTATAAAAATCTAGAATTCTATCAAGGAGAGAAATCTACACACTCACCTAGCGAGTAAGCAAGCGTAGCAACAAGAAACTTAGCGAGCCGTCCTAGAACACTCTGGCTGGTCTCCTGTACACATATACGAGAGTATAAGATTTTCTCCTTAGCGTTTAACTTTAGTAATTTTCTAAAATAATCCCCACTGACTATTTTATCTCTGCCAACACTGAAATATTTTTAAAACATATTTATCATTATTTTAAAAATGATAATCTCCCAAAAATTCCTTTTCCTCAAAAATTTCTACAACTGGTAGCCAAACCGGTACAGACCCGGTATACCGCCCGGCATGCCGGCCGGCATGCCGGTTAGTACAAAAATCTGATTTTTATGACAACCAACCTCACTGCCCAAATTCACCAAAAACCGGTACGGTAACCGGTACCAAAACCGGTGTACCGCCCGGCATGCCGGTTAGTTATAATTTTTTATTCTCTCGGCAACCTAGCGTTTACTGGCAAAAATAACTAAGGCCGGTACGAGACCGGTATGCCGCCCGGTATACCGGCTGGTATACCGGTTGCATACCGGTTAGGGCAGAAATCGAGCAGATCGAAAAATCTGCTTAATCTACATTCGGTTTTCTTAATTATTTTCCCTCTAATCTCGATTTTTGGCCTCCAAAACATCAAAACAATCTCACCAACATGTATTAGCAGATCCCCCTTGAATCATACATAAGTTTGGGTTTTAAAAATCAAGATTAAATCATTCAAAACATGATTTTTACCAAAGGGGATCTGCTAATCTGCCCTTAATCGAGATTAGCAGAAAAACTCCGATTTAGACCAAACTAATCACGAAATTAAAAAAAAACCATAACTATTACCTTATGGATGTTAGGAACAAGTCTTGTGAAGGTCTTGTCTTCAAAATCCTTGCTCAAAGGCTTGCTTCAACCAAATCTCCAATCTCTCTCTCCTTAAGCTCTCTCTAAGTGCCTCTATGGTTATAATATGAACCCTAATGGGAGAATACTCTCTTATATATTCCCTAAATCAGGTTTTACTTATTTTACCACCTTAACCTTCACTTAATAAGGGTATTTACCCTTGTATGCCATTCTTACATAATATATATTCATATTATATTAAAAAGGGTATTTTTAATCACTACAAAATTCCATACATCCTCCCTTCCTTTATTAATATTTTTAACCACTTAAAAATATATTTTTCTCCTCTCCTATTTCTAATAAAAATAGGTTAATTTTATTTTTAAATAATAAAATTTAGGTACGGGTATTACAACTTTCTCATTCAACACTTGATTTTGAACAAACACAGGACATCAACACTTGGGCCCAAAAACTAATCTGAACTTCTTGCATTAGAATATTTTTCGAATACAACATTGCGTCATTTGTAATCATGGATAAAATTTCTTTAAATTTAAAATGTTCCAAGTGCGGGGAATGGGAACACCATTGAGGTCTTGCAACTTATATGCTCCCCGCCCTGCTATACCAATGATTTTATAAGGCCCCTCCCAGTTTGGCCCCAATTTTCCGTCTGCTGGATCTTTTGTATTGCCGAGCACCTTCCTTAGAACCAAATCCCCAACTTTGAACTCTCTTGGCATAACTTTTCGATTATGAAATTTATCCAACTGGCTCTGGTAGGAGGCCAATTTGATTAAAGCCCTTTCTCGTCTCTCCTCTGCTAAGTTGAGCTGCACTGCAATAGCCTGATCATTGCCCTTGTTCCACCAGCTGAGTTCTGATCGTTGGGATCCCAATTTCTAAAGGAATTACCGCTTCTGAACCATAAGCGAGTGAGTATGGAGTCTCTCCTGTAGCTCGCCTAGGCATAGTGCGGTAAGCCCAGAGAACCAATGGTAATTCATCTACCCATCTGCCTTTGGCCTTCTCTTATCGTTTCTTGATTCCATCTAGAATGGTTTTGTTTGAGGCCTCAGCTTGGCCATTTCTTTGTGGATAACTGACTGAGGCATAAAAAATTTTGATCTTGTATGTTGAACAAAATTTCTTGAACTTGTCTTGGAACAGGGTGCCATTGTCTAATACAATGGCATATGGAATTCCGAAACGAGTAATAATGTTCTTCCATACAAATTGCTCGGTATTATGCTCAGTGATCTTGGCCAATGGTTCTGCCTCTATCCACTTCGTAAAATAATCTTTACCTACTAACAAATACTTTCTGGCTCCCCGTGCTGTTGGCAAAGGACCCATAATGTCCAGACCCCACTGCGCAAACGACCATGGACTTGTGAGTGGTGCGAGATCCATTGAGGGAGTATGGATCATTGGGGAGAAATTCTAACATTTTTCACAATTTCGAACATACACCTTAGCATATTCTTGCATATAGGGCCACCAGTAGCCCTGAGAAATAGCTTTATGGGCTATTGACCTGCCCCCCGCGTGGCTGCCGCACACCCCTTCATGAAGTTCAAATAGAAATTGCTGAACAAGGGATGGGTGCACACACCGGAGGTAAGGTCCTGTAAAGGATTTTCTGTACAAGACATCATCTGGAGATAACCAAAACCTGGCTATTTTAACTCTGATTTTATGAGCTTCTTTCTTGTCATCTGGTAATTGACTATGCTTGAGGTAGTCGATAATGGGATCCATCCAAGATGGGCCCATGTCAATCTCTTGTACTTCTTCCTGCTCTTGAACTCGAATACTGGGCTGTAATATAGTATCCACACAAACTGTGCAGCGTAGCTCAGTGGATACTGACGAGGCAAGACATGCCAATGCATCTGCATGGCTGTTCTGCTTTGATGTGATCTGCACTATCTGAACTTGTTCGAAATCCAAGAGCTTCTTCTTCACCGCTATCACATACAGCGCCATTCTAACATCTTTTGCCGCATATTCTCCTGATAGCTGGTTAACCACCAACTAACTATCACAATGTACCATCAAATTTTTTGCCCCGCATTGCCGAGCGCTGTTCAGCCCGGCAAGCATGGCCTCATACTCTGCTTCATTGTTTGATGCTTTGAAACCTAATCGGATTGATTTTTCCAAAACGATCTCCTCTGGGGATATTAAAACCACCCCCACACCTGATCCTTTGTTGCAGGCAGATCCATCCACAAAGAGTTTCCACATCTCTTCCATGGATGGCTCATCGGCTTTTAACTCAGGATGTGTAGAGTGCTCTTCAATGGTATCTTGCTTCTCTGAAGTGGTGCTCAAAATTTTTGAGAACGCAACCACAAAATCTACCAAGATCTGCCCTTTGATGACAGTACGGGGTATGAAATCAATATCGTACTCTCCCAACTCAACGGACCAACCTGCTACCCTCCCAGATAGGTCTGTCTTTCGCAGAACAGACCCTATTGGATGAGTGGTTGGAATTTTGATTGGGTGAGCAAGAAAATAATGTTGTAACTTCTGCGATGTCATAACTAGTGCAAGAATGAGTTTTTCCAGTGGAAGATACCTGGTTTCAGCATCCAACAAAGTTTTGCTAACATAATAAACTGGAACTTGCCACCGTTCTACATCTTTGATTAGCACCGCACTCACAGCATGCTCAGAGACCGCGAGGTAAATAGTATGCACCTCTCCATGCTCTGGTGTAGCTATCAATGGTAGTGCCGCCAAGTACTTCTTCAAATCTTGGAAGGCTGTTTTACAATCTGCCCCTACTCATACTTAGAACACTTCTTTAAAAGTTGAAAAACGGCCTGCACTTATCCGAGCTGCGGCTAATGAATTGGTTTAGTGCGGCGACCATTCCTGTCAAACGCTGAACCTCTTTTGTTGTTGCTAGGCTTTGGAGAGCTTGTAGAGCAATGATTTGGTCTAGATTGGCCTCGATACCTCTCCTTGTCACAAGATGGCCCAAAAATTTGCCCGAGCTCACTCCGAAAGCACATTTTGAATCATTGAGCTTTAGTTTGAACCACCTCAGGATCTCAAAAGTTTTACATAAATCAACAAGGTGGGAATCTGCTTCTTTTGATTTTACCACCATGTCGTCTATGTATACTTCCATGCTTTTGCCGATAAGGTCTCGGAACATAAGAGTAGCAAGCCTTTGGTAAGTAGCCCCGACATTTTTCAGCCCAAAGGGCATTACTCTGTAACAGTAAAGCCCCATAGGTGTTATAAATGAGGTCTTATCCTCATCAGGCTCATACATCTCAATCTGATGGTAGCCTCTATAGGCATCCAAGAAACTCATGTGTTTGTATCCTTCTGTGGAGTCCACCAATTGATCAATCTTTGGCATAGGGAAACTATTCTTAGGACATGCTTTATTAAGACTGGTAAAATCTACACACACACACACACACACGCCATGTTCCATTTTTATTCTTTACAACAACATTATTAGAAAGCCATTCTGGGTAATACACCTCCCGAATAGCATTGGCTTTCAACAATCTATCCACTTCTTCAAGTACTGCCTGAGCGTGGTGTGCGACAGATCTGCGTTTTCTTTGCATAACTGGACGGTGGCATGGATCAATATTGAGATGATGGCATATTACACTTGGCTCTACCCCAGACATTTCTGCCAGTGTCCAAGAAAATACGTCAATATTCTCCTTTAATGCTCGCTCTAACTCTAAGGCATCCGTTTCAGGGAGCTCCTCCCCAAGTAGGAAATACCTATCCTCGTCGGACTCATGTGCGGGGACCTTTCTCAGATTTTCCACCACTCGCGAGTTTGGATCCACGCCAACATCTTCAAGAACTGGCTGATCAGACACCTCAATGGTCTTTACTTGCTCTGCAGTAGGGGTATGTTTGATTGACGCCAAAAAACAATTTTTTGATGAATTTTGGTTACCCCTTATGCTTTCCACTCCTTTTGGTCCTAGAAACTTGAGGACCTGATGATATGTAGAAGATATGGCTCCCATTCTATGAAGCCATGTGCGTCCAATGATGGCATTGTAGGCGGATGGGAGATCCACTACCAAAAACTCCACCTCCTTGGTGACTTTCCCAGCCCGGACGGGAAGAACGACAGATCCAAGCAGCCAAACTGGGACATCCATGAACCCCACCAATGGAATCTTTGCTTCTTTAAAATCTTTAAGGGTCAGCCCCATCTTTCTGAATGCTTGGAAGTAAAGGATTTCAGTAGAGCTTCCCTGATCCACCAATATCCGTTCCGTATCAAATTTATTGATATTGAGGGTTATCACCAAAGCATCACTATGCGGGAAAGTGACCCCCTCTGAATCAGCATCTGAAAAAGAAATCTATGCTGACTCTGGATTTTCTTCTCTTTGACGCTTCTGGCCCAACTTGAGCACATGTTTCTCTGACGCTTCCCCTCGTTTCTGGGCTCTGGCTTGATCTCTCCTCTGGTGATCTTTTTCCACCATGAATCATATGAATAACATCGGCCGGAGTTAGGCCCTCATCTGAACAGTCATCTCGCCTTTCCACCCGCCTGGGTCTTTCTCCCTAGGCTGGGGTTCCGTCGATATACTACTGCAAATGACCCGCCTCCACCAGTTCTTCTAAAAACTCTTTGAAATCCACGCATTGCTCTGTCATGTGGCCGTACTACCTGTGGAAACTGCATATTAGGCCTAATGCCTCCATCTCCTCTCTGTTTCCCCTCTTCTTGGCCGGCCACCTCCAAAATGCTTCATTCTGTAGGGGATAGACCAATCAGAATATAGGAACATTAAAGGTGGTCCTAATCACCTTACATGATTCCGGACCTGGCCTGGGCATCCTCAGAACCAGAAGCCCAGCAAAATTGGTTTGCTGCGCGGCGGGATAGGTCCGCTGCGCGGCGGGAGCTGGTTCCCTCTGCGCGGGGGAATCCTCCTGCTCTGCTGGCTTCTTCTTTCTCTTCTTCTTCTTCTTCTTCTTCTTCTTCTTCTTCTTCTCCTCTGGATCCACCAAATTTGTCCAATGGTTCTTATTCTCTATGCGGCCTGCCTCTCTGTATTGCTCTTCTTCTAGCTTTGCATGCTGTTCCGCTCTCTCCATCAGTTCTGGGAAAGTTTCTGCCGGATTAAAGGTCAGGGACTCCCTTAGCTTCTCGCCAAAGGATAGGCCTAGCCTGAACATGGAAACGACCTGCTTCTCTGTGCAATCTTCGACCTCGTTGTACATCTCTACATACCGGCCGACAAATTCCCTAAGACTCTCGTTCGATTGCTTTCTCAGTAATGTCAAAGAATCAAAATGTTTTGGGGAAGCACAGCTGGTCATAAAGCGTGCAACAAAGATCTCAGCTAATTGCACCCATGAAGTGATGGACTGAGATGGAAGTTTGTGGTACCACGTTAGCACAGAACGTCCCAAACTTGAGGCAAACATTCTGCAATATAAGAGGTCATCGCCCTCATAGAGGATGAGTGCCTGCTGATAATCTTTCAGATGTGCGATGGGGTCCATCTTCCCATCATATTTGGGGAAGTTAGGAAGGGCGAATCCCTTGGGAATCTTGTACGAAGTAATCTCCCTTGAAAGTGGAGAGGACGTAATTTGCTATACATTACGCTTTGCAGTATCATGGGCAATTCCCATGCCCCGGATATGCTTGTCAATATACTTCCTCAGGTCAACTATGTCTTCTAGGGGTGCTTGCCTGCCCCCATTCTGATCCCTATGAATCTGCTGCACCTGTCCTGGATCCCGACGTCACATTATCTGTTCCCTGAGATCCGTAACAGAGGCTGCTAACCTTGCTGGGGTAGCCTCATTCACATGACTTCTGGTATAACTCAGGTGCTCACTGGGTAATTGGGAATCCCTAACCACACACCTCCATCTCTGAGGTCGTGGTGGATTCCTTCCTGCCCTATTCACAGCCTGAACCCGCCTTGGAGCATTGGGCTCCATTCCCTGCCCCCCAACACCCCTTGGATGAGTGTTGCCTATCTGTCTTACTTGATTGTTCGTTACTTCAACCACCGATGGCGCTTGATTTGCCACCTTTGGATTCTGCTGTTGAACCAGACGGTTTATCTCTTCTTCCAGACGCCTAATGGTCTGGGCTTGGGATTTCACAATATCCACCAAATCTTCATATCGAATTGATCTGGATCTTGATCTAGAGTGAGAACCCAAGGATCGGGTCCTACTATCATCTTCATCCGAATAGGAATCGCCATCTTCCATGGTGACATACTCTTCCTCTTCAGCCAGATGCCTAGCGTCCGGGACTTTAACTTCCTTCCCTTTGCCACCATGCTGGCTTGGGCCTCCTTTGCTCACCCTCTGAAAACGAGAGTAACTCCTAGGTTTCCTCGGTGCTGGGGGTGCCAGAGGAGTATTCATGACGCCTCCGTTAGCCCTAGTACCCCTTTGTTGTTCTTCCAACTCATTGTTCTATCCTGCCGTCATACTTTTCTCAAACTGGTGCTGATTACTTTTTAAATGTCTTTTCCCACAGACGGCGCCAATTGTGCAGGGATAATTCTTACCCCTGCAATATTTCTACTTTGACTTTGTATGATCTGCTAGTTCCACAATCGTTTTCTTCATTGTTCTCGCTTTGTTCTTTGTAATGCTTACCTGTTCTTTCGCTCTGCAACCACAAAGGTTAGATAACGCCCTAGCCAAGTGGCTTGAAAGCCCTCCGATGATAAAGTTAGTCCCGATAAGAGAGAAAATCATTCCTAATCGAAAGAATTGAATACAGAGTACTTAATAGTAAATCGGGTAGAGTTTTGTTACCAGAGATTCCAGTCCTTGTAAAAGAGATATTCGTCTCCTTTTATACTTGTTGGTCCTTGTCATCAATGCGCCATTCCCTCTTCTTAACTCCTCATTAAGAAGATAAGATGAAAACAGACAACAGACTATTCACTTTTTGCCCAATTAATTATCCAGACCCTTCATATTCTGCCGTTCAGGCTTCCTTCCACATACATGTATTTACATTCATGGCCTGATAACAGTTGGTGCATGTAACAATCAACATCGTATCCATTAATCATTACCAATATGCACTGCCCATGTTATGCCGAGCTGGTGTCACGACCCGTCGCAGATTTCCAGAAAAATAATGGAATCCAGCTACGAATCGTGACTTAAACAATTTTACAAGATAGGAAACTCAATTCTTATTTTCCAACACAATAAATTTTTCTTTTCTTTTTGATAAAGTACGCAGCGGAAATAAAAAATACTAGCATAAAACTCCGACAACCAAAACTACCAAGTGTGACAGTCTAAAAACATGACCCAGAACAAGGTCCCAACAATACTGAGTAGTCTACTGCAAAAGAACTAAAAGTCTGCAATAAATAGAAGTCTCAGAATCCTCACACTATGACTGTAAGGAAAACAGAAGTGAAACTGAGAGATATGACTCCTGCTAGAAAGAGTCCTGAATATCCTGGCAATGAACCCACTAAGTCTCCTTACCTACATAAAATGCCACAATACAAAGAAGATAACAATATCCAGGAGTGTCAGATTCACAAAATAATATAGAAAAGAGATTAACATGGTACAATAACAAAAGAGAAACTAAGGGGTTGTGACTCTCCCCACATGTAGTCCACAACAGTAAAATAAATATGCTACTGCATATGAATGTTATGATATGCGTCTTTTTAATGTTTTGGAAGCTTCCATCATCATCATCATCAAAGCTATGGAGGACATCCCACTCCACTAGCCATCATCATCATCAACATCAAAGCTATTCTAGAAAGGTTGTATTAGCAACCATCATCCTCCATACTTGTCAACGGTTCGCCAGGTCCTCAGATTAAGCTAGAGAAAGGGCTAAGGCAAGGCGATCCTCTATCTCCTTTTCTGTTCTTAATCGCTATGGAGGGTCTAAATATTTTATTTGAAAGAGCAGTTCGGGCTGGCATCATCAAAGGTATGAAGGTCGGCCAGAATGGATTAGTTCTTACACATTTGCAATACGCAGATGATGTGATCATTTTTGGCAATGGGAATGAAACTGAATTAAAAAATATTAGAAGAATTCTGCGCTGTTTTCGATTAATGTCGGGGCTTAAAATCAACTTCAACAAATCGATGCTATGCATGCCAGCGGATTCTCTAGGAAGAGCGCATCATTGGGCAAGGGTCATGGGCTGTAAAGTGGGAGTGCTGCCATCAAAGTACTTGGGCATCCCTTTAGGCGTGAAGCCAGTGAGTGTTAGCACATGGAAACCTATTCTAGACAAGATCTCATCAAGATTAGCTGGATGGAAATCTAAGCTGTTATCGAGGGCTGGCCGATTAATTCTGATAAAGGCTACATTATCCAGTCTACCACTGTACTACATGGCATTTTTCAAAGTACCTAAAGGGGTGGCGAAAAAATTTTAAAAACTCCAACGCGATTTCTTCTGGTCAGGGTGGAAGAGAGGCAGGTCGATTTGCCTACTTAAATGGAGTAAAATCACTAGACCTAAAGAAAAGGGGGGCTTAGGCATTCGCAAAATTGTCCTTCACAAGAGGCTTTATTGAGAAAATGGTGATGGAGATACCATATCTCCAGAGATGCAAAATGGGTGGCGGTCATTGATAATTTACACCCTAATCAAGATGCCTCTAACTGGCCAGCTATTCCTACTAGCGCATGTGCCTCTCCAGTCTGGTCAGCGATTGCAGCCTTCTCTAGGGATTCTCAAGTGGCTGTTGACATTTCAAAGGGTTTCAGATGGATAGTTGGTTCGGGGTGCAGTATTAATTTTTGGCTTCATCCATGGCTAGAGGGTCAGACCCTGAGCTCCTCCTTTCCCAGAATTTCCAGGCTTAGTTTAAATCCAGGGTTCTCTGTAGCTGAAGTTCTGCTATTGCTATAGAACAACAACCTAGAATTAATACTAAGAAGGCCCATTCTAGAAAGGGAGGAACTCTAGTGGAGCAGATTCAGGGAGAAGTTCAATTCAATTCAACTCTTGCCGGGGGTGGTAGATAAGATTGGCTGGGATTCTCTGCAGATCAAGGAATTTAGCGTCAAGTGTATTTACAATCTTTTACAAGGCCAGGAGGAATCTGAACCACCTCCCCCTGAAGGCTCATTACTAATATGGAAAGTTTAGGTCCCCCCAAAAGCTCAACTCTTTTCTTGGTTGGCCTTTCAGGGGGCTGTACCTACTGCTGATGTTCTGTCAAAAAGGAAGATTGTGCCTGCGGAGGTGCTGAGTCAGGTTTGTGTTCTATGTGGAGGAGAAGCTGAGAACACTGAACATCTCTTCATTTCTTGCAGAGTGGCCTGGCGATTGTGGGGTTTGGTGCTGGATAGTTGGGGCCTTAGCTGGTCGATGCCCAGGTCGCTTTCAGCCTGCTTTCAGAAAGGAATTTAGGAGGGGTTGGCTTATCCGATTCCTTGCAGTGATTTGGGTGGTATGGGCAGCGCGGAACAACCGGATCTTTAGAAATCAGGAGTCGTCGTCAGTGACTTTGTGGCATAAGGTGGAGAATTTGATGTTGAGCTGGGATCCAGGCATTCCTATGCCACGATAAATCAGGCTGGCCAAGGCCATTGCTCTCTCTCTACAAAAGAGTAGGAAGAGAGTGAGTTTCAAAAATTAATCAGGGGGTTTTAGGAGGGGTCAGTCTTATCTTTTGAAGGTAGGCGCCAGATCTGCAGTTGGATGTCCGGGAGTGGGGTGTTGCTCCAACATCGCGCGGAAGGTTGCGTGCTGTTTCTCTTCGTGGAATGCTGCTGAAGCGAGGGAGGAACGGACAGTCACATGGCTCGAAAGGAATTCGCAGAGATCCAGTCTGTTTTCAGCTGGTAGATGGGGTCACCGGGGATTTGCCGTCGATCAATAGGTAGGATTTGCAGGGATTCAGGTGGGGCTGTTCAGTTCTGTTGTGTGGAAGGAAGGTGCTGATCCTCAAGTTCTCCGAAGTGTTCTTGTGCCTGGTCAATTTCCTCGTGTTGGATCTTGCTGGGAATGGAGACTGGCGCTGCTCCTCAAGTCCTCTAAAATGATCTTATGTGTACACTAAGGCTGGAAGGCTCCTTGGCATTGAGTGCTGGCAGCTTGGCTTTGAATGGGGTTGGGAATTTTGACTTTCAGCTGGGAGAGTTGTTTGGTCTATTAAAGTGGGGTGGGTGGGGATAATTATGTAAGGGTGGGGTTTGCTTTTCAGCTGGATGGGTGGTTGGGATTCTAAAGTTGGGTGGGTGGGGTTAGTTCTGTTCGGATGGGTTTTGTTCTGAGCTGGGTGAGCTGATGTTCTTTTGTATTTTTGAATATTTATATTGCAATAAAATTTCTTTTGCTCTTCAAAAAAAAAAACTCTCATATATACTACCCTAATCAGGTTTTATGTATTTAAGATCCTTTTGCTCTTCATTTAAAAGGGTATTAACCCTTGTGTGCCACCTTTCTAACTTATATATATATTTATTAAGAAGCATTTTTACATATACATAAAATTCTTATAAATTTCACAAAAACCCCTTTATACTCTTATCTCTTTTCCTATATTTT
>NMUG010008731.1:0-11526 GCA_002855965.1 Monotropa hypopitys
TATCCTTTTCGGAATTTAAATCAAAAATCGAAAATCAAACATAAAAATCAACATTTTCATTCAAGGCTTTCACTCAAAATCAAAAATCAAAATCATCATTTTCATTCAGAATCAAAAACCAAAACCAACATTTTCATCATTTTTACTTCAAATTCGAAATAAACAAAAATTCAAAAACATCACTAAAAATAAAAAAAAGCACAGAATCACTTGCGTGTCAATGTCATCTTTTGTAAATCCTGAATATGTATTTTTGCACATTATATTTTCTCTTGGCCGAGAATAATTGAGTTTAATTAAAAGGATTGTTTTGAAAAATAAAGTACCGCAAGGGTGATGTAGGGTGCCTAATACCTTCCCTACTCATAACGGTAAATTCCTGAACCCAACTCTGGTTGCGCAAATCAAATCGGCTTTTCCAAAAACGGTGACTTGGTACACCATAACTCTATACCAAGTGGCGATTCTAAAAAACCGGTTAATGATAGATTGTTTCGCGGCGAAGATTCGATCTATCATTAATTGGATTCAATTTTAGTTGTCAATTTTATTTTTCAAACAAAACAGTCGCATTCAAATCCAAGAAAAAGAGTACGAACTCTACCATTCGGCATCCCGCGCGCGCAAATCGGGAAAAGGGGGAGGGAGGAAGATTTTTCCGGGAGCGACAAAGATGATGCTAAATTGATGTGTTTGGATTACAACTATGAGTCACTATTCAATAGCAACAGAACAAGAAACCCAAAATTCCATTCAATTCCCCAAATTTATAAACAAATTTGCCATCCAAAATTTTCTTTTCAAAAAAAAAAGTTCAGTTAAATTTCTTCTAGTCAAATAGTAAGACAAGTACACGCATCGCAAAAATATATTATAGTTCCCACCTCCAACTAATAAAAATTTGCACTCCCCATTCCAGAATTAATCATGTTAATGTAAGTTTGATTCTCGTAGAACCCTCTCTAATAATTATATTGATTCACACATCTTAAGCGGGTAGATGCTCTTATATAAAATACATTTTTTATCATTACAAGCATAAATGAAATTGAAATATAAACATTAAATTTAGCCTAAAGATCTCAAGTTTGATTTCCCTTTTCAAAACTCATTCAAATCTCCAACCAGGAATATTGCATCAAATGTAAACTCCTCCAAATCTCCAATGCAGAAAATCGATCACGCACATACACAGTATAAGTAGTCAAAATTGAAATCTTACCTTCCAAATCGAAGACCTTCAGAGAGGAAATATTCGAAGACAATAGATTTTGAAGAAGACTCGAACAAATTCAGGAATAGCTAGCAGGACAGAGTTTAAGAAGCAGAGATTGAGGACTGTTGATTGATGCTATAGCTTCTGAAAATATAGCACTATCAACGTTAGACCTAACAAAATCGAGTATTCAAACTTATAGATACATATATAGACGATGAGAGAGAGAGAGAATTGGTAGATAGAGTAAGAGAGAGATGAGGGAGAGATAGGAATCTGAAATTATGAATCTGAAATTAGGACTTCGATGTACCTCATGAATCGGAAATTAGGGCTTAGATGCTCTCAGCTGGGTATGCGACAAGAGAGAAGAGATAGAGGGCTTCGATGTTCTAAGTTGGCCTGGAGGTATGCGACGAGAGAGTGCTTCGATCTTCTCATGGCCTGGTATGCGACGAGAGAGAGAGAGAGAGAGAGAGGCGGGAGAAACTATTTTAGGGTTTGGGGCGGTTGTGCTCAGAAAGTCTGTGACAAATTTTGAGAGGGAAATGTTTCCCCTTAGTTTTCTTCCCTCCCAAATTTCTGAACGAATATTCATTACCTCCTCCCTACTCATTTGGGAGGGAATTTTTGTAGAACTTAGGGATGAAATTAATTTGTCTCTCCTAATTTGTTATTTTTAGAGATGAAATTAGTTTGTCTCCTACATTTTTGCCATAATATTGGCGACAAAAAAATTATGTTCATCTCTGAAATGCTCTAAATAGAGACGAAATATAATTTCGTTTCTAATTATTTAAAAATAGAGACAAAATTTTAATTTCGTCGCAAATTTTATATAATTAGAGAAAATATTTTTTCGTTCCCAGATTTCATCGTTAAAGGCTAGTTTTGTTGTAGTGAAAAGGGGTTTTGAGATGTAAAAAGGGTGATGAGTTTTATAATGTGTTGAGTGAGTGAAAAGGTATTTTATAAAGAGTTTTAAAAGAGGCGATTTTTTAGACATGTTTGGAAATGGGTGTGTGTTTTGAAAGAGATGGATGATCCAGAGCTATTTTTGCTATTTTACTTTATGTTTTTCTTATGAGTATTCATCAGATTTCACTAGATGACCCTCCCATTTCCCATTTCAGGTGATCGTTGATTCAGATTCAGTTTAAAGTCCACCAGTCCAACAGCTGAGTAGGAGTAGTGTGTGTGAGGAATCTTTCAGTAGTTCTGTTTCAAGTATCAGTTGTATTTGAGAATTTTATTTTAGTTGGGTCTGTATCTTTATTATTGAGTCTGTATGTCATCAGAGTGAGTTGTGAGTGTGTTGAGTTTGATTGTGAGCAGTTGAGTTGAGTTGAGGTTTCAGTTGTATCATATGAGTTTATATCAGTTCAGTAGTTTTTTTCAGTTGTGGTTGTGAGTTGTGGTTGGTTTAGTATTTGTTGTCTCCATGTGTCATCCTTAGATAATTGGCTTTAAAGTTATCGAGAATGGGGTGTGATAGATTTGGTATCAGAGCTGAGGTTGAGAGATTTTGCAGACTAGTGGAGTCAGCTGGATGGTAGACAATAGGGTGTCGTCGAATCAGAGTCAGTGTGTAGATCTCGTCCTTGATGCTTTTCTTATAATTATATTTTCGTATTGAGCAGAGTAATAATGGAGCATGAGAATCAGTCAGCAAGAGATGCCATTTCTGCAACTTTTATTGATCAGAGGCGAGAAGAGCAAGAGGAGCCAGTACATGAGGAAGGAGTCGGAGCTACAAAGCAAGCTCATATCGATCCAGTAAGGCAGTTGCAGGAGGCTATGATCAGAATGGCAGAAAATTAGGCAAGATATTTTGGAGGGCTACCGGTACCACTAGCACTAATTCAAAGGTTGCCCGTAGATATCAACACGTCTTTATAAAAATGTTTTAAGGCAATGGATCCGCCTAGTTGTTCGGGAGTGAAAGAGGAGAAGGATGTTGAGAACTGGTTAAAAAAGATCAAGAAGATATTCATTATTATATAAATATCCGACAATGACAAATTACGATTGGCTACTTTTATGCTTTCGGAGGAAGCACAAAATTGGTGGGAATCCATAGAGAGGATCTTAACTGCAGTGCCAACTAGAGCGGAGGCGGCTATAAGTTGGAATAATTTCGAGGAAACATTCAACTAGAAGTATTTTTTATAATTCTATCAAGGAGAGAGTTCTTGATGCTAGAGCAGGGTTCGATGTATGTAGATGAGTATGTGGCTAAATTCACAGCTCTATCTCGTTTTGCACCATTCATGGTCGCCACAAAAAAGGCGATGTGTGAGAAATTTAAATTTGGGTTAAATTTCCATAATCAATTGTGTGTCGCATTACTCGAGATGTAGGATTTCAAGCAGCTCGTCAGCAAGGCAATGATTTGTGAGCGTGATATTGAGAAAGCAGATGGTAGAAGAGAACAATTCAAGAAGGCGAGGACTAGCGGTCAGTTACAGCAGAGGGAATAGAGTGGTAAGCCTCTACGAGGGGATGTTTATGGTACTCAGATTAGTAAGGAGCAGAGCTATAGCGGGCATAAGATAGGAGTGCCAAGTCAACAGTCACAATAGAGTGTTTTCGGCAAAAGATTTTAAGGATCTCAGCAGTTAGAGGTGCGATGTTTCAAATGTAATGAGGTTGAACATTGTGCTAGAGATTATACGATAAAGTCCACTATTTGTTCCAAATGTGGCCAACCGGGTCATATTCAGTGGGAGTGTCCTGAAGATGTAGTGCAGACATCATCAGTGGGGAATGCACCAATTAGAGACAGAGGAACTGTAGAGAGTTACAGTGAGGTTCGGGTCAATCATCAACGTTGAGACAGGGGCGAGTGTTTGCGATTGCGGAGCAGGGCAATCAGATTTTGCATAATGAGGAGGCTGGTACGTTCGTAAATTTCGGGGCAAAATTTCTTTATGTGAGGGAGAGTTGTGAGACTTCCTCATAAATGTGCATTAATTATAATTAATTAAATTATTAGGAGAATTAAAGAATAATTAAAGAGATTATTCAAGAGTCAATTTTGGGGAAAATAAAAAATTTTAAAGAAAGAGTTAAAAAATCTAAATGAAAGTTTAATAAATTGTGAGTTTAATTTGTAATTTAATTAAAGTTAGAAGGAGGGGTAAAGTGTATATAACTTAAGTTCTATCTTAATTGATGTGTGTGTGGGTGTAATGCTTACAGAGAGTTGTGTTCATGGAGGGTTTGTGGAGAGAGAGAATATGTGTAGGGGGAATAAGAATTGTGTATATATGTCTTTATATGTAAGAGTTCTGTGAGAGAAGATTTTGTGAGAGAGAGTTCACGTGATAACCGTGCCCGGAAATAATAAAGTTGGGTGAGTTTTAAAAATATTATATGAAAAGAAGATTTAATTTAAGTGTGAATATAATTTGAAGTGTGTGTGTGTGAGTAATATAAAAACAAATTAATTTATATGGGTGTATTTTATAACTGTGAGAGAGTAGTATAGGATAATTGTGGTTAAGAGGTATCATTTGGAACTTAACAAGGTAAAGGAAAATCTGTCATATTTTGTTTCTCCCGTAAAACCATATTGGAGTTGAACATAAGGGTGATTAGGAGAGAAACTTTGGGGGAATTCAACCAAAGTCTTGGGGGATTGAATTTGCAGCCAAGAAGGTATGATTTTTTATAAAGAATCTGTTGTATATTACAAGTTTTTAGAAACTTTGTGAAGAAGCATATGTTTTTCGGTTTTTTATGAATTTTGGAAGAATTGTTAGTATTAAATCAAGTTGTTGATAAAATTGTTTTTAGAATTATGCTATGGTTGTTAGAAGTTTTGTTGCAAGTGTTTGTGGGTTTAGTGGAAGTTCTGCTGTAAATTTAAGTTGGTGATGTTAAATTTTGAACTAGAGAACAGTCTCTGTTCTTTCAATTCTTGGCATCAGCGATGCCAGATACCAGTATCAAATAATTCCACGATACAGATATCTGGACTTGCTCCCGGGATACCACAACCTAGATACCACAGTGGGTACCAGTTTCTGGAAATTCCAGGATATCGGTATCTGGGAAATCTAGGATACCAGTATCTGGGACAGTGTATGGGGTACCGATTTCAAGGTTTCTGGGATACCAGTTTCTGGTCCTAAGGCTAGGATAATGATATCATGGGAAATTGAGATATCGGTATCTGTGGTTGCTGAAAAAATGTGAAGAAAAAGAAAAAAGTTTTGTAACTTGTTCGGGTAAGTACATGGGAGGTTCTTGAGCCTCAAATCAGAGGTGGGGGATGTAGTAGACCTTAGGGCACCCTATTTGAGTATTAATTTAATTTGAAATCAATTAATAAAAATTGGTTTATTTATTTCTGAATTGTCATTTATCATATGAATTATTGGATAATCATTGGATAATGACTTGAATTTGTTTTACAGGGAAATGTAAGTATATGTATCCGACCAAATCTGATTCCAAGAAACCCTTGTAAGGGTAAAGGGTGAGTGTGGTATTTACATTTAAATTTGTATGTTTGTGGACTTATTCTGTGACCCTATTTAATTATGTTGGACATATAAGCATGTTACGACGTTCACGTGATACTATTAGTTGTTTTCTGTGTTTCTGATATATTTATACATGTTGGCTGTTAGTGAAATGTGATTTGTTTCTGTTTGGGCAAGCTTGTATTGGGGTATCATTGTGTAAGTGGAGTACCACTGTGGAAAGTGGGGCAAGCTGTGTTAATATGGCTCAAGGAGCGTGTTGTCTTTTTATGGATGTGATAGACTACAATGTCTTTTTCTGGCAAGTAGACGTGTTTGCATATGGTGTAATCTGGCAGTCACTGGGTAATATTGAGTTAATGTTGTTGATTTGACATCTAGAAAAGTGAACCTAAAATGTGAAGTTAAAATATAGTAGTAACGTGTGGCAACTATAGGGGTGAAGACACATATGTCTGTCTGTTCTATTTTTATTTCTGTTTCGGTTTCTATTTCTGGATATATCTGTAAAAGTGTAACTTGGGGCAAGCCTATTTGGAGAACCATCTGTGTTTCGATTTCTATATCTGCTTGGAGGTCCACTACCATGTCTGGAGCTTTGTGTTTGGAGGAGTCTTGAGTAGGGTTTCTATTTACCCTTTTGTGGCACTTTTGTTTGTATCTGTGTCTATTTGTATATGTCAGTTATCTATAGTTGGAGTTGTTTTTGTACTTTTGTGGTAGGCTTTTATAGTTGTGAGTTTGACTTGTGTGATCAATGCTAGAAATTTAATTTCTTCTGAGTTATTTTTTGTTATTTCACATTATCGTGTCCACAAAATATAATAATTATTTTAACGGAACGGGGTATGACAGTTCCATTTGTGTGAGGGGTGCTGTGTAAGAGAGGAAGTGTAACACCCCATGTTTTTAAGTACATAAATTTTTTTTGAAGTACATTAAACACAAACACTGGGGAGTTAATAGTTACTATACAGAAGCATTGCAGTAGAAGTTCTCATTACATTCATCATGATACAATACAGCAACTGAAGGAGTACAGGGAAATAAGAGTACAACTGCTACCGTACACTATAAACTGAAAACTAAAAGAAGTACAAAGGTACAAAGGAGAACCAAGGCAGCAGCTCCAAAGGGAACCAGCTACTAGCTCAATCTCCTACTCCACCTGCAAGAGAAACCCTACAACACAACCTGGAAAAGAGAAGGAAAGGAGGGTCTGAGCAAAACACAGCTCAGTGAGGTAACAACTAACGACTACAAAGCATGCACGAGCGCATGCGAGCCTAAGTGACACAAACTCAAGGGAAATCCAAATCAAGGCAAAGTACGACACACGCACGCACCCACCCACCCAAGCGACATGAGACTAAGAATATCTCCAAGGTCAAGTAAGTAGAGTCTACCAACCTCACCTACTCTCAACACCATCACAGTCACAACACGACCAACGCTCACAATCACTCGCAAGGAATCCACCACCCAAATCTCCTCATCTCCACATCATCCTCAAGTTCATTATTATGGTTTTGGATTCACATGATTGCATTTGATATTGAATATTGGAGTTACACATTTCATTTCATTCCCCACCTTGGCCCACCCAAGGGGTAAAGCTGACCTATTTCCAACTTTATTATTTTCCTTCTAATATTCATTTCCGGTCGACTCCTAAACAAGCGAGTCACTAATCTCCCTTAGACAAGGGCGAGCAAAGAACATGTGTTAAGGTTTTTCCAGGATCCCGCATGCCGACGTATAAAGACATTCCGAGACTTACGGGAACTCGTGTCTCCCACCTATGGCCAAAGGATCTTATTTCTAGATCATCACCCGTCAATGACATCTAGCAATTCCGCGACTTGAAGGGAACATGTATCTCCCACTTAACACGATAAAATGACTTGGGCAAGAATCATCCAAGTCAACCCCACATCACACTTCTTGTTTCATTTGTGAGTTTATGTGAAAGATTAAGGATTGGCTAAGGGTGGTCCTCGTGGGATCCATCCCTCGTCTTGGAAGTTTATTGCATTCATTGGGTACAGTTTGTTGTAGATCCAACCACCCATTTTCCATGTTCCCACAATCCCCTGAAGGTAAGGTTCATCGCTAATTCCCAACTTCCAATCGTCAAAACATGAAGCATACTAGCCACACTACAATGCTACGGGCACCCAAAGAAAACTACAACACCAACATTCCCAAGAATTTCCACGACCAATCCCAAACGGATAGAAGATTCACCACAATCGACAACAAAGGGAGAAAATCCCCATTTCACCACAACTCACGGTCTAGCGATACCGTAAGGACCCAATTAAGTCAAACACATTCCCAAATATTCACTACGATGATTCGACACGGTCGACACACCCAAAATCCACCTCAAGGCCCATTCGGGCAATTCATCGAACACTTGGCGCCTATGTAATTATAAGAGTGATCATCCACACACCAGTGATTCTCTCCACCTCGACACCATTCTAAGATCAACACCATTACCTTAGACTAACCCGACGCCAACAAATCGAAGGACAAGCGATACGACTACACCTAACGAATCAACGATCGATGAAGTAATGAAACATGGAATGGAAATACGCACACCCACGCATACTAAGTAGGAGTTAGAAATTACCCACCGTAGCACGACAACTGCCGCCACGACAACCGCCGCACCGCCGCAAGCTGCCACCGCTACAACGAAGCCGCCGGCGAGCAAAATGACACAAGCAAGGATCACCACGTACAATGCGCACCACACAACGATAAGACAACGAATTGAATCAACACACTAAGGTTAGAAGAGCGATAGAGAGTCAACATACCTTGATGATCCGAACCCATCCATGCGAAGAGGAGAACGCGGGGATCGACGTTAATGCTCGGCGATTTCTCCAAAACTCAACCGATTGAGAGTTATTCAAGAGAGAAGGGAGAGAAGATGGAGGCTTGGGAGAGAGCCTCTAGGGTTTCAAAATGAGGGAGGTGAAGAGAAAATTGGGCCAAGGGTTGTATATATACAACCCCTATGCGAAAAGACAATTTTGCCCTTAATGAACTCAATCCGCACAGTTTTTACTCGCGGCGACCGGTCGACGCATTTGGCTCGACCGGTCGAGGCCTGGTATGAATGCCCACTGATGAAGCGCAACCGGTCGGTAATGGCTACGTTGACCGGTCGAGAAGAGGAAAAATACAATTGTTAAGACGGACTGCCAAACCGCGACCGGTCGACGACGTACACGTGTACCGGTCGATGCCCTTTGAAACATCCACTGAACCACCACGACCGGTGGGCAACCACAGCCCGACCGGTCGACGCTGGGAAAACTGCTACACTTCATAAAGAATAAAGCCCAACCTCGACCAAAACTCTTCCCGGGACTTCCCGGAACATTCCGAATCAAATACGGACCGACAAGGGGTCAAACACCCAACTCTAATCCTCATGGGAATCAAGGAATTCGTACTAAAATTCGTTAACCGATTTTATTTAATTCACTAGAACGACAGGAAATTATTTAAAATTTTCGGAGTGTGACAGGAAATGCTGAGAGGATGTTACCGTGAGAGGAAAAGGAGGCCATTTTCGTGCATATAGGGGAAGAGATAAAGAGGAAACTATCCAGAGAGTCCTAAAATCAACCAAATTCAACTAAATTGGAGCCAAATCGAGGGATTTTTGTGTTAAATTTTGTGTAATTAAATTACTTTTGCAATATTGAAGCATTCTAGGATCGAATAATGGTTGAAACCATGAAGGAAACATGAGCAAACTAAAGAAAAATCAATTTTTCTGGTTGTTACAAAACCCAGTTTTCGTCCAGAAATTTTATCCAAGTTCGAAGGTGAAAACTATTTATGTAATTAAATTATTTTCCAAAAACAATTATGGGGTTGTGTTTGTTAGTGTCTTAGGTATCTACACACAAAAAAATTACGATTTTTGGATGAATAGTTTGGGAGAAATTTGGGATTAAACACAAGTAGGTTCTGTCGAGTACTGTTCAGAATTGTTTTGGGAAAACACAAAACAAATGTTGTTAAATCGAATAATTTTGTGAAAAAAATTATAGGGTTGTATTGGTAATTGTCTTAAAAGTTTAGATATAAAAATGTACGTGATTTGAAGCAATCGTTTGGTTGGATTTCGCGTGCGAACATGACCATATCCGTTCAAAAAAATAGAGTAATACTCACTATTGTTTGGGCTATTTTCAAGAGTGTTTTCGGGCAGTTTTTGGCGGTTTTTTCGGATTGAGTTCGGGGCTGATATTGTGGAGGTGTCGGTGGTAGTTTTTTTAAGTTTTAGGGTGGTATTGTGGCAGTTCGGCATTTGCCGGAGGAGTTGTCGGAAGTTCGCCGAGAAATTTCATGGGAGACCATTAGAAAATTAATTATTATTATTTAAAATTATAATAAATAAAATTAAAATATTTCAGAGTTAAATGATTTTTTGAAGAAAAATAATAAAGTTTAAATAATAAAGGATTTATGGAAAAGAAATTAAAGAAATGGATATAAGAGTTTATTATTAGAATTTGTGAAATAAAAAATGACGTTAAAGAAAATAAAAATAGTTGATGGTTTTAGAAATTAAAGAAAGAGGTCCTTATTAAGAATTTAATAAGAGATTTAAATTCATAAATTATGCATTCACGAATTATATTTATGCATGCATTTTGGGTGATTATTAAAGTTGGAGAAGTCATCATCGTCTTCAGCATCGCGTAAGGACAAACAAGTTCTTTATGGAGTTCTTTGATCAGGTGAGTACTCATAGAACTGCTTAATTTAGAGTAGCTTACTCTACTTTTCTATAATATAAAATGTGCGATTTAAATATGATTGAAAAATGTGTAAAAATCTAGGAATCGCGAGATTTGTGGAAATTGTTTTGAGGAAATTGATTTGAGAAAAGTAATAATTTGAGAGGAGTTTTTAAGAGAAATAAAAATGAGTTTTTGTAATTAAAAATAGAGTATTTGATGTGCCTAAATAACCTTGCTATAGTACAAGTGGTGCTACGGGTCATATGCACATGGTGGTGCAGCCAGGTTCTCACGGTTAAATGAGACGTTGATACAGGTGTTTGCTTTTCCCTACCAATGAGACGGGTGTAGTGGCCCCTAGATCATTACTTGTACTTATCCGAGAATATTCCTAGGGTTTTAGATATTACAAAAAACGGGTGTCATCGGGCTTTAATGACCCTTGGCTATTATGGTTCATAGGTGAGATGAGATGAAGAGAGGTGATATGGATTTTTTATTTGAGTTACTGGTGTTTCCACACGAGATTTTGGGAAGAGTTATTAAGGAGATTTTAAAAGAGTTTTGAATTGAATAAAAGAAATGAAAAGGGATTTTGAGATGTAAAAAGGGTGATGAGTTTTATAATGTGTTGAGTGAGTGAAAAGGTGTTTTATAAAAAGTTTTAAAAGAGACATATTTTGAGACATGTTTGGAAATGGGTGTGTGTTTTGAAAGAGACAGGTGATCCAGAGCTATTTTTGCTACTTTACTTTATGCTTTTCTTATGAGTATTCACCAGATTTTCCTAGCTGACCCTCTCCTTTCCTCTTCCAAGTGATCGTTGATTCAGATTCAGTTTAGAGTCCACCAGTCCAGTAGCTGAGCAGGAGTAGTGTGTGTGAGGAATCTTTCAGTAGTTCTGTTTCAGGTATCAGTTGTATTGGGGAGTTTTATTTCAGTTGGGTCTGTGTCTTTATTATTGAGTCTATATCTCATCAGAGTGAGTTGTGAGTGTGTTGAGTTTGATTGTGAGCAGTTGAGTTGAGTTGAGGTTTTGGTT
>NMUG010008732.1:0-11526 GCA_002855965.1 Monotropa hypopitys
ATTTTAAATAAAAATAGGTAAATTTTATTTTTAAAATATTAAAAATAGGTACGGGTATTACAACTCTCCCTCACCTAGAAAATTTCGCCCTCGAAATTAGAATACGCACCTGAAATGAATAAGTGAGGATATTTAGTCCTCATGGCATTTTATCCCTCCCACATGGCTTCTTCTAAGCCATGGTGCCTCCACAAGACCTTCACCCACATAATCTTCTTAGAGCGCAATATTTGCTCCTTCCTGTCAATGAACCGCACAGGTTCTTCGGCATAAGATAGGTCTTCTTACACCTCTAACTCCGCAGTATCCAGCACATGCGAAGGATCCGCAATGTACTTCTGCAAGTTAGATGTATGAAAGACATTATGAAGTCGAGACAACTCCAATGGAAGCAACAACCGATAAGCAGAAATACCAATCCGCTCAACAATCTCATATGGTCCTACATATTTGGAAGCCAACTTCCTCTTGCCTCTGAACCGAACTACACCCTTCCAAGGCGATACTCGCAGAAACACTAGATCACCAACCTCAAACTCCAACTCCTGGCGGCGATTGTCAGCATAACTCTTTTGCCAACTTTGAGAAATCCGCAGCCACTCACGAATCAACTTAACACCATCTGATGATAGCTGAATCAACTTAGGCCCCAACAACTACCTCTCTCCAACTTCGCTCCAAAAAATAGTAGTACGACAACGTCTCCCATAAAGAGCCTCATACGGTGCCATTCCAATACTGGACTGAAAGCTATTATTGTATGCAAATTCTATTAGCGGAAGATAATCATCCCAAGCACCCTAAAAATCCAGCACACAACCCCGTAACATATCCTCCAATATCTGAATAGTCCTCTCTGACTGACCATCGGTCTGTGGATGAAAAGTAGTACCGAACTTCAGAGAAATCCCCAAAGTAGACTGTAAGCTATGCCAGAAATGAGAAGTGAACTTTAGATCCCTGTCACTGACAATAAAAACAGGTACTCCATGCAATCTGATAATCTCAACAATATATAGCTTAATATATCTGTCGGTAGTATAAGTCACTCGAACTGGAAGAAAATGAGCAGACTTTGTAAGCCGATCAACCACAACCCAGATAGAATCAAAGCCTCGACTGCACCTCGTCAAACCAACCACAAAATCCATAGTAATATGCTCTCACTTCTACTCAGGTATCGGTAGATTCTGCAACAACCCTACAGGTTGCTAATGCTCTATCTTCACCTGCTGGCAAGTCAAGCACCTCGCCACAAACTCTGCAACATTATTTTTCATACCTCTCCACCAAAAACTTTCCCGAAGGTTACAATACAACTTGTTACCTCCCGGATGCATGGCATAAGCAGAACTATGACCCTCCTCCAAGATACTGCGCCTCAACTCTGGGTCATTAGGAACACACATCCGTATTATGAACAAAAGCATGCTATCACTGCCAAGCCTGAAATCACCTCCCAAGCCTTCTACCACTAACTTCCTCTTGGATACCAGAAACTCATCCAAATCTTGCCCTGCTCGAATCTGATCTAAAAAAGTAGATCTGATAGAAAAATGAGCCAAAAGAGCATCTCCCGAATTTACCTCAAACACTGCATTCATCTTCTTCATCTTGCAAAAATGCTCAATGCAAGCGCATCGCAAACAAGATAGGCTCCCCGCCGATTTATGGCTCAAAGCATCGGCAACCACATTCGCCTTTCCTGGATGATAATGAATAGAGCAATCATAGTCTTTGATTAACTCCATCCATCGCCGCTGCCTCAAGTTGAGCTCCTTTTGAGTAAATATATATTTCAAGCTCTGGTGATCAGAAAAGATCTCACAAGTGACTCCATATAAATAATGCCACCACTGTTTCAATGCAAAAACCATTTCAGCTAACTCAAGATCATGAACTGGATAATTCAGCTCATTAGGCTTCAACTGACGAGAATCATAGGCAATCACCTTGCCCCTCTGCATCAATACACAGCCCAAATCATGCAAAGAAGCATCAGTATAAATCACCATATCATCGGTGCTATCAGGAACTGATAAAATATGAGCAGACACCAACTTCTCCTTCATCGATCTGAAACTCGCCTCACAATCATATGACCAAAAAAACTTCGCATTCTTGCGAATCAGCTTTGTCATCGGCAAAGTAATAGAAGAAAACCCCGGAATAAACCGACGGTAATAATTGGCTAACCCCAGAAAGCTGCGAATCTCTGTCACAGTAGTTGGTCTCTCCTAACTCACAACTGCCTGCACCTTCTTTGGATTCACACGAATCCCCTATCTAGAAATAACATGGCCCAAGAACACAACTTCTTGCAACCAAAATTCGCACTTGCTGAATTTCCCATACAACTGTTTCTCTCTCAAAGTCTGCAATACTAATCTCAAATGATGTTGATAATCTTCCTCATTCTTGGAATATACCAAGATGTCATCAATAAACACAACCACAAATGAATCTAAATAGGGTTGAAAACCCTGTTCATAAGATCTATAAACACAGCTGGAGCATTTGTAAGGCCAAATGGCATTACTAGAAATTCGAAATGCCCATATCGAGTACGAAAAGCAGACTTGAGTACATCCCCATCTCTGATCTTCAACTGATGATACCCTGATCTCAAATCGATCTTCGAAAAAACCGAAGCTCCCTACAGCTGATCGAATAGATCATCAATACGTGGAAGAGGATATTTATTGCTCACTGTTACCCTATTGAGTTGCCGATAGTCTATGCACATCCTCATAGACCCATCCTTCTTCTTCACAAATAGAATAAGAGCACCCTAAGGGGACATGCTGGGTCTAATAAAACCCTTATCAAGATATTCCTTCAACTGCATCTTGAACTCAAGTAACTCAGTTGGTGCCATACGATACGGAGCTATAGAAATAGGACTCGCTCCAGGAACAAGTTCAATAGTGAACTCTAACTCCCGATCTAGCACAATACCCGACAACTCATCCGAAAAAACATCAACAAAGTCACGAACTATAGGGATATCTGCAATGTCAGGACTAGACTACTGCAAATCAACCACATATTCCAAGAATCCCTCTCAGTCCTTATTCAACAAGGAACTGGCCTGCAAACAAGATATAAATCTGTATCTCCACGGAACTCTCTCACCATAGAATTTCACCTCCTCATTATTTGGAAAGCGGAAGATCACCTCCTTCGTTAAGCAATCAATAACTTTATGATGGGTGGATAGAAAATCCATCCCCAAGATAGCATCGAAGTCCACCATAGGCAGTGGAATGAAGTTCACCAACAAGGACTTTCCTCCCAATAATAGATCACACCCCACAAAGCACGAGTTCACCCAAACGGGTTCACCCACTGGTGTAGAAATAGACAGAATATATGGTAGCATAGAAGGTACTCTACCTAGCTTCTCACTCAAAGCTACTGAAACAAAATAATGTGTCGCACTAGAATCTAATAAGACACGAGCATAATGGCCCAAAATAAAAATAGTACCTGTAACCACCTCAGGTGTTACCTTAGCCTCCTGACGAGTAATGGCAAAAACATGGCCAGGCCTCATGTGACTACCAACACTCGCAGCCACTCCACCGAAAGAACCCACTACTGAAGAAGGTGCCGACTTACGCGGCTTAGGATGCTATGGAGATTTGCGTCCCCACTCCCCGCAATTGAAGCACTTGAATCTGGAACCACCATCTCTAGGACCCGAACAATCCTTCTGCACATGCCCAACTTCACCACATGTAAAACATTTATGATCACTACTCGGAGCACTGCCCACTTACTGGCTTCCCCGATTCTGACTTCGCTCTTTCTTTCTTCAGCTTCCCTGAGACTTAGAGCCACCGTGGCTCTTCTTGAATGGGGGTTTATTCACCCCAGATTTGTAACTTCCTCCAGCACTAGAGGACTTACCCTGCCATCCTCCACCAGAATTGTTCCTCTTGGAATGCTGCTCAGTTAAAATCTCCACATCTCTACCGATACGTCGGGCCATATCAACAAGATCAGCATAGTCCCTCTCTCTGAAAGAGGTCAGTCTCGTAGCCACACTAGTATTCAGGCCATGCCTGAAGCGCTGACATCTGTCTGTATCTGTTGGAATCAACTATACTGCAAAATGGGATAAGGCAACAAACCTCGCCTCATACTCAGAAACTGACATCGAACCCTGCTTGAGATAAAGAAAGGCATTCTGCTGGTCCAATCTGTATGTCGCTGGACAGTACTGATCATTGAAGCCCTTTACAAAGAGCTCCCAAGTAACAATTCAAAGGGGAATAGCAACCTCCCCTTCCATTGGCATAGTCATCTGCCTCTAATATGCCTCCCACCAGAATAGGGCCTCGCCCTTTAGATTGAAAGTGACCAAGTCCACCTTCTCTGTCTCAAGAACTCCCAAAGTAGAGAATACACGCTCTACCCCATGCAGACATTTCTATGCAACATCAGGAGCCACAATACCATCGAACTCTGAAGTGCACAGATGGCAGAATCTATCAAGAACACCTGTGGCAACTGCCTCTACTCGGTGCGCAGTCTGCCACTGCATAAATGCCGCCTGATTTTCTAGAAACTGGGCCATTGCGGCCTCAAATCTCTCCGCATTAGTCAAGTTTGGAGGATTCACCGGTGCCTGGGGATGATTAACTTCCCCTTTAGCTGGACCAGTAGAAGCAGCATCCTCCATATTTTCCATCTCAATCCTAATTTATCAAATATTACACATACAATAAGCACATATTTTATCTTATCTCATCAACTAGGTACAAATAACAAGTAAAGGGTTGCACAAATAAAATCTGACACCTAAGGGTTCATTTCCATCGTACATCTATACACCATTCTAGACACAAGACTCCGGTACAATTGTACTTTTCTAACTAACTTCTCAAGACCTATCACTTCAAAATACGTTGATCAGGCGATTTTTAAATCAGATTTTAAGGTAGTCCATCGGGTGCCAAAGTAACACACACAACGATTTCTGGAAGAGTAAAACAAACTGACTCAACCTATTACTCACATCAAAAGACTCAATATCCTATATCATACTTGTTCCGAGAACTTAAAAACCTAGAGCTCTGATACCAAGCTGTAACGGCCCATCCCGGATTAATAGAAAAGTTATAATCCGGCTACGAATCATTACACATTAATTACTAACAAGGGTTAATTGACCTTGTTTTTCAAAAACACCATAAATTTTTTTCTTTATTTTAAATAAAATTACGTAGCGGAATAGAATGATAATAATATAAAAACTCCAACCACAAACTGGTACCAAGTGTGACAGTCTAAACTCAAAAGAAATGACCCAGAACAAGGTCCCAAAACAAAAACTAATAGTCTACTGCAAAATAAACTAATAGACTGAATATCAAAAATCTCTTAATCCTCACCCTACAACTGGTAGAGGAAACAAGTGCTAAGAGCTGCTAACTGAGGAAAAGACTCCTGCTGAAGAGAGTCTGAAACACTCACAATGAACCACTAAGCCTCCTTACCTAGATAAAATGCCACAACACAAGCAGGCAACAATATCCAGGAGTGTCAGATTCACAAACTATATAGAAAAAAGATCTATATGTTACAACAATAAAAGAGAAACGAAAGAATTGTGCCTCTCCACGCATATAGTCCAAACAACAAAGTAAACGAAGGGGTTGTGCCTCTCCCCTCAAGTAGTCCTCAACAGAAAAATAATTACACCAATGCATATGTATGATATGCATCTTTTTAATATTTTTGGAAGCTTCCGTCATCATCATCAAGTAAGGCTATAGAGGACATCCCGCTCTACTAGCCAACATCATTAACCATCATTAAGACTGTGGAGGACATCTCGCTCCACTAGTCAACATCAATCGTCAATAATAAAACTATGGAGGACATCCCGCTCTACTAGTCAACATTATCATTCATCATTAAACAAGGCTATGGAGGACATCCCACTACACTAGCCAACATCTTGTGCATTTACATGTGAATGTATGCATGCACCATGAAATGATATCAATCTCATTTTCTTTTATCATCATTCAACATTATCATGAAAATATGTTTATTGGATATCAACATCATCCATCACCACATCTTTATCATCGTTAAGCATAAAAAAATGAGACTATGCTTGCATATTTTCATCTACAACAGTTATGGTATTTTTCTATCATCGTAACATCAAGAAATGATTTTAATCATGCTTGAATTCAGTAACAAATAAAGAGGATACCACACCATCATTATCATCAACTAAAGTCACCAAGAAAATATATCATCATAACATTGAACATATTATTCCAAGAGTGTAGAAACGTAATTCTAAGCATGCGATCCTCTACAATTTGAACCAACAAGTAGCATGATATCTAACCATGTAATTTCAGCCATCATATCAATAAGTAAACATGTTGCTAAGTCCTAAAAATGAACAACAAGTAGAACATGTAAGAATCACCGTCAAACAAGCTCAACAATCAACAAAAACCACATCTAGCATGTAATCATGCGAATCTAACAATTCTATAAAAGTAAGTAATCTACACACTCACCGAAACTATGCAAGCACCACAATAAAATCACGGGATCGCCTTAGAAGACTCGGGCTTGTCTCCTGTTATCATATACAAGGTATAAGAACATCACCCTTAACTCCATAATATTTAATACATTTTTAAATATTAATTACTACCCCCTTTTAACCTATGCCACCTCTGAAATATTTTTAAAATACGTTTATCATTATTATAAAAATAATAATTTCTCAAAAACATCTTTTCCTCAAATTTTCCAAAACCGGTATGAAAACCGGTACAGACCCGGTATACCACCCAGCATGCCGACCGACATGCTAGTTAGTACAATTTTTTTATTTTTATGACAAGCTAACCCTACTGCCTTATTTCGACCAAAACCGGTATGATAACTGGTACCATAACCGGTGTACTGCCCGGCATGCCGGCCGGCATATCGGTTGCATATATTTTTCGTTCTCGACAACACTAAGGTTACTGGGCAAAATCTCTAAGGCTGGTACGTGACTGGCATGCCACTCGGTATACCGGTGTGCATACCGGTCAGTGCAGATTACAATAGATCGAAAATCTACTTAATCTCACTTCGGGTTTTCTTAATCTTTTCCCTCTAATCTCGATTTTTGGGCTCCAAAATACAAAAATAAATACACTAAGATGTAATACCAGATCACCCTTGAATCATACTTGAGTTTGAATTTTAAAAACAAAGTTTAGATCACTCAAATCATGATTTTTACAAAAGGGAATCTACTAAACAACCCTTAATTAAGATTAGTGGAAAACTAGTAATCTGGGCTTAATCAGTACAAATTTTGAAAAACTAAAAACATAGGTTTTACCTTTTGGATGTTGGTTATAATCTTGGTGAAGGATTGAACTCCAAAAAACTTGATTTAGCACCTTGATTTGGGGATTCTCTCAAGGCTCTCTCACTAATCTCTCCCTAAGTTTCTTTTATAGCCTCCAAGCAAAACACAAGAACCCTAATGGGAGTTTAGCTCCCTTAAATACTTTCTAATTAGGTTTTATATCTAAATGACCCTTTTGCCCTTAATTAAAAAGGGTATTCATTCTTACATGCCATTCTCCTACTCTTTGATATATATATATTCTTATTAAAAGATATTTATAATTAAGTACAATTTCTTATTATTTCCTTTTTCTTTCATCATTATTATTTTTTAACCACTTAAAATATCCTTTACTCCTCCCCTATTTTAAATAAAAATAGGTAAATTTTATTTTTAAAATATTAAAAATAGGTACGAGTATTACAATGGAGCTCCCGTCTAGTCGCTTAAAAAAATTACCCTCCTAATCTGGGTAGGGTCCAAAATGGTCAACATGGAGTTCATTGTCGTTGATGTTCCGAGTCCATACAATGTCATTCTTGGTCAGACCTAGACCCATTCTATGTAGGCGATCGCCTCAACCTACCACCAAATCGTCCATTCATTGGATCCTCTGGATGACAAGAGGATATCTATGGCGATCAAACAGTATCAAAATAGTGCTACATCTCAGCTATCCAAGAAAACAAAGAGATGAAACAAGTTCAGTGGGTAGAAGTCTCAGATGCCCGAGTTCTTGACAAGCTCCGATAGCCGACAAGATAGTTGAAGAGCTCATTTCAGTGCTAATCAAAGAAGATGATAGCCAGTCATTTCTTATAGGATCCTCTCTTTCCAAACTAGAGCAAGAGAAGATGGTAAATGTTTTGAAATCCAACATAGAGGTCTTCACCTGGACTCCATACAAGATGTCCATAGTGGACTCGTTGTTCATCTGTCATTAGCTGAATGGCAATCCCTCTCGGTATCTCATCGTCCAAAGACTACGATGCTCTTCTCCAGCATACACCTAAGTAGTCGTAGAGGAAATGGACCGATTGCTGGAAGCAAATGCCATCCAAAAAGTCCAATACCCCACCTGGATGGCCAACACAGTCATCGTCAAGAAGAAGTCTAACAAATGATGAGTCTGTGTTGACTATACCAATATCAATGATGCCTGCCTGAAGGATCGCTTCCCCCTAGACAAGATCAATCAGTTGGTCAACACTACTGCTGGACACCAGAGAGTTATCATTATGGATACTTACAGGGGCTACCACCAAATCTCAATGACAGAAGAGGATATGGAGAAGATGGCCTTTATTACCCCAAAGGTGTCTACTGCTACAAAGTCATGTCCTTAGACCTCAAAAATACTAGAGCCACCTACCACCAGATGGTCTCTCAAATGTTCTATTGATTGATCAAAGGCACAATAGAGGCCTACATTGATGATATGGTCATCAAGAGAAAGCTTCTGTCCGACCACATCCGGCATCTCATTGAAGTTTTTCAAAATTCTCAACAGGCACAAACTCCATCTCAATACTGAGAAGTGTGCCTTCGGTGTGACATCCAGCAAGTTCCTCGATAATCTTGTCACCAGTCGTAAGATAGAAGTGGATCCCTCCCAGGTCATTGTAGTATCCAACATGAGGCCTCCATCTATCGTCAAAGAGGTCCAATGGCTGATTGGCCTGGCGACATCCCTCAACAGGTTCATCAACTGGTCATCAGATCTCTTTCGACCATTCTTCTAAGTGATCAAGACCAGTCGGTGTAGCTACAAGTGGACTAAAGAGTACAACCATGCCCTCCAGCAGTTGAAGCAGTATATCGTCAGTCCTACGGTTCTAGTCATGCCAAAGGACATAGAGCCTCTTCTCTTATATTTGGTCATCTCCCAACATGCTGTCAACTCTGTTCTTTGATAAGTTAAGGACACGGAGAACCAGCCAGTCTACTACACTAGTAAGACTCTCCCTCCTGCCGAAACTAGGTACTTACCACTTGAAAAACTTGAACTTGCTTTGGTTTTTGATTCTAGAAAACTCCTCTCCTACTTCCAATAGCATACTATCACAGTGTTAACGGAGCACCCACTAAAGACAGTCCTCTGGAAGGCTGAACTCTCCATTTGTATCTCAAAATGGGCGGTCGAACTAGCCAACTTCCATATCAATTATTAGCCCAGGACGACCATCAAAGCCTAGGTATTGGCTGACTTCATCGTAGAATTCTCCCCAAGGGTCACCCCTCGAGAAGCTCCAGAAGAGTCTCTGGTCAATGATATGGATCTATTAGTTGCCTCCTTGTCTATTGCTCTGCCTCCACTGTAACGACCTGTATTTTTTAAATATATTTCTAGAATTAAATTGTCATTTTAAATCGATTAATGAATTTTAGTATGGATTCCTCGGTTCACGTTGACGATTAGAGTTGGGTGTTAGACCCCTTGATGGTCTATTATTTTTTGGTTCGTATCTGATTCAAGATGTTTCGGGAAGTCTCGGGATGAGTTATGGTCGAGGTTGGATATGTTTTTCAAAATGTTGCATTTTTTCAGCATTGACCGGTCGGGCTGTGATTGCCGACCGATCGTGGCACTTCAGTAGGGAGTTTATAGGGTGTTGACTGGTACACGTGTACTCTGTCGACCAGTCGCAGCACTCCAGTGGAGTTTTTGTATAAAGCCTCGATCGGTTAAGCTAAAAGCATCGACCGGTCACTAAGAGTAAAAATGTTATTCGAATGATTTAATAAAGGGTAGTCTTGTATTTTCAACTGGGGGGTATATATCTGTTAGTTTGCATGATTTTGAGGTTGTCTTCCTCATTTGTTGCCCTAACTCTCTCTCTCTCTACCTCCATTGGAGGTTCTCTCCTCCTTCTCTCTAAAATATATCCCTCCTCCCAAGATCCAATGGAGTTGAGGCCTTGAGAAACGTCGATCCCCTTGCCGAACTCTCTCCGTCTATGTGCATAGTTCATGCTGGTGTCAAGACACCCTCACCTAGGGTTTTTCATGTTTTTTTCTTGAAGAAAATATGCCCCTATCTTGTGTCTATGTGGTTATGTTAGTCCATTAAATTGATTTACAAGATTTAAATCAAAGGTTTTCTTTAAAAAATTATGTTTTTAGAAATCATGAAATTACCCATGTTTGATAAAATGAAATTGGACTCATCCTTGCATTGGATTGGAGCGTTTATGGTGATTTTGACAATATGTGGCAATCAATTTATGTTTAGGACTTGTATCGGGAAATTGTGGAGTTTGACAGAAATTGGGGGTTTTGTCCTAGGAGTTTAATTAGTGGAATTGAGCAGTGATCTCGTGCCCGCTAGGTGTTTGATAAAATGCCCGAGGGGCTCACGTGTATAATCCATGGGTTCATAGGATAGTTAAGTCTTGGTTAGGCCCTCATGTGTGGTCTTTGATTCATGGGGTGATGAGTTGGATTCTTGGTTGTGTAAGATGACTAGATCTTACTTGGGTCCTTGTGTGTGGCTTTGAGCTTATGAGTGGGAAATTGAGTGATTAATTAGGTGTGCTTGGTGACTAGGACCCTTGTGTGCACTTGTGCACAACAAGTATTTGGTGAAATGCCTTAGTGAAGAGAATTGGGTATCTATGTGTGAACTCGTCACACTAGACTAGGAAACTAGTTCCTAGACTATCGGTATTTATGGTGGAAATGATTAGGTGAATTCATCACCCTCGATTTGGGAACTCGTCCCTCATAGGCAAATTCGTTACCCTTGATGGAGAATTCATCTCCTTCGATTCGTACTTAAAAATCTACTCAATTCACCTATTAAACAACCAACTAAGATCAATAAGAAATTCGTGGACTCGATGACTTAGTGACCAAACAATGTGGTCTTCGAATGTTTGTGAATTGTGCATCTCTCATGGCACTTTGTGAGTTGGTGTATTCCTTATGACACCTTGTACTTCGGTGCATTCATCGTGGCACCTCGCATGACAGTGCATCCTTCGTGGAACTTCGTGAGTGGGTGTATTCCTCATGGCAGACGACCCTTGAACTTGTCAAGGAGACTATAAATTGATCCCAGGCTTAATGGTTTTTCAAATTGGTTTTCAAGGTGATAGTCCATGTTTGGGGTAGGTCGGTCCTTTCTCGTGGGACGTTTT
>NMUG010008733.1:0-11524 GCA_002855965.1 Monotropa hypopitys
TTTTAATTTTTTTTTCCAAAAAATATTTTGAAACATGGATAAATTCTTTGTCCAACCAAAAAAATGGAAATATTTGGAAGAAATTGTAAAAAATTGGAAGGAATTACAAAAAATTGTTTAAAATGCCCAAAATATGGAAGAAATTGTACAAAAACTGTTAAAATGTTTTTTAAAAAAGAAAGAAATTCAATACACGGTTGGGTTGGCGGGTTGGCGGGTGACATTTGCATAACCCGTCACCCGACCCGATCATGTCGGGTCTACACATCCACAAACCACCACCCGAACCGCTAACCGACAAAACCGATTTTTTGCGGGTCGGTCGGTTGGGCAGGTTGGTGCTCACCCCTACCGGTTAAGCGTGCTCGTCCTGAATTAGTCCAAGCATGGGTGACCCCCTGGGAAGTCTACTGGGATTTGATGGCCAAAGCGGATGATATTGTGCAGGGTGGGGGCAGGTCGTTACACCTCACACATTCAGGAATCTATTCTGGTTGCTGCTCCTTGCCGAGCTGGGCCTCTATCATGCCGAACTTCCAGTTGTCGCAGTCCAGTTCTTGCTTCTTTGCCACCAAGAAATAAGCAATGCCAGACTCCTCCATTTTGTTCTCGAACTTCTGTCTGGTTAGCAAGTTGGGGCTCTTCTCAACTACTGGTTTAGAAGTCTCCTCCTTGCTTGGGTAGAGTACCACTTTGACTTTGTTAGTCATGAAGTTGTAAGCGTTTTTGCGACCATCATATTGTACGGCATGGTCGAACTGCCATGGTCTTCCCAATAAAATATGGAAGGCATCCATCTCTACTACGTCACACTGTATCTGATCCTTGTAGTTAGAGCCAATAGAAAGTGCTACCAAGCATCATCTAGATACTGTGACATTCTCTTCTTCCTATAACCAGGTCAGCTTATAGGGGATTGGGTGATTTTTTGTGGCTAGATCCAACTTTCGCACGGCTTCTTACGAGATTACATTCTCACAGCTTCCAGAATCTATTACGAACTTGTATACCTTGCCTCCTACAGTACATCTGGAATGGAAGATGTTGTTCCTCAACCAACCATCTCCACTGACATCTCGGGGTGTCAGGCAAGCTCGCCGAACTACCACCAAAGGACCGCAGTCCCCAACAACATGCTCCTCCTCTTCTCCTTCATTCAGTTCCTCCCCAATCAGCTCTTCAGTTGGATCCACCTTATGCTGATCCATCTTCACTCTCACTAGTCCATCAGTGTCGATGAACATGCCTTTCTCTATGGCAGACTTTTTACAATCTATGAACCTATGACCAGGCTCCCCGTACTTGAAGTAACGTGCCGTACTACCAGTGATTGGCCTTGTTGAGTTTGGGATTTGAGTGGGAGCTCGGCTCATCTGGGGAGAAGCTCGACCAACCTCTTGTTGGGCCGCAACACGGCTACTGGATGCCGTCCAGGACTGAGCTATTGTCCTCTTCCTTGTCTGCCTCTCTAATTGCAACGCCTTGTGGTGCGCGTCAGAAATAGAGTAAAGATCAAACATGTTAAGTGTGTCTTGGTAATGTATTTGAATCCACCAATATAACGGGAGACCAGTTGGTCATCCATCTCACCAAGGTCATTTCAGGCCATGAGCTGATAAGATTCAATGGTATAGTCATCCACTGTCTTGGTACCGCTGTCTGAGATTCTAGAACCTCTGATACATGACTTGAGAATAATTGTGGGGCAGAAATGCCTCACGAAGATGTTTTGTAAATTCTCCTACGAGTCAATCTTTCTTTTCCCCATTCGAGAGCGATTTACCTTCAGTTGTTGCCACCATGCTGCTGCTCTTTCATGGAAACACATAGCCACGGGGGGTACCCATTTGTTTTCTGGCACTTCCTTGAATTCTAACACTTCTTTAATAGCAAAGAGTCAGTCTAGAAAGTCTTCTGGCTTTATTCCTCCATGAATCTCGGGGATATCAATTTTTAGACCAGTCTCCCATTTAGGGGAAGGGACTAGTGCTTCTCGCTCCTCACGTCTGTAAGGAGGACGTGGGTGTCTCTCCTGCCTCCTTTTCTGGTTCTTCCCTTTTATCTCTCCTTCATTTCCATAAGTATGGTCAGATTCTACCACCTCCTCCTTACGAGGATTTGGTCGTCATTATGGGTGAGGGATTGTTGGAGTTGGAGTTGTATGGCAACAACACTCGCAGCCAGGTTCTCCACAGTCTGTTGGATCCTGTCGAGTCTATCTTTTTCAACTTTCTGGGTTGGTCGTCTTCTGGGGCCATGGATTCAGGGATTGAAACTTGGGCTCTGGTGGAATCGAAATCTGGAGCTCTTATACCAACTAATGCAACATGGATATTGATGAATCCACATGCAACCTTCAAACAAATGCAACGAAGATAAATTTTAAAATAAATTGAGAGGAATCTCGATGAACAACAAGAACAGAATAGAAAATGAAGGGATACACAGAATACTATCCTTGATTCTGAAGAATGTCGATATTGATTCTCTTCTCTAACCTGTTGATTTGCGCACAAATACTAGGGTAAAGACTCGTTAATCTATTGATTCCGAAGAACACTAGACTCACGTTTTCAATCACAACTATTGATTCCAAAATAGGAATACCAATCGGGAATGGGGATGAATGAGCAAACACTGCCGTTTTTTTATTCAATTCTAAAAAGGTCCTTTTTAGTAGTTACATCACCAGATATTTATAGGGCATACGAAAACCATAAATCAGAAAAGAAACCCTAAGTGCTATCCTTGGGCCATAGGGCAAATTAGGCCCAAAAGGGAAAGAAAAAAAACTAAATACGTCGGGTTAAAATTAAGAAAAAGACAAAATACTCAAAAACATGTAGGACCAGGAAAGGAGCGCTCGCCGCGCAGGGAAAGGAAGTGTCGAGCTAAATTAGCCACGCAGTCGAGGACAATGGGCTAAACTGCCTTCGAACATGGGAGTGCATGAACAAAGGTTTTCAACCTCTAGGTTGGTCGAAAGTGGTCGTCTAAGAGAGATGATTACTTCGGAAGGTTTGGACTTCTCGAATGTTGCTTAGCCTGGCCAAGCTGAAACATTCGGCTCGGGAGTGTGCTTTTGTTATATACCTCAAGTGCGGCACCACGTGTCCTCGAACAAGCTCGGCTTAAGTAGTCCTCAGTTGTGCTATCTGCATCAATCTCTTATTCACAATCTCTTCCATTTCCTTTTATTTATAAATTCTTATTTTCTGAAATCAATAAAACTCGTAGTTTCTCTCTTTTCCAAATACTACCAAATACTTAATCCCTAACATCTTTTAAAACTCAAAATCTCTTTCTCAACTCAACACATTTCAAAGACAAGATATATTAATTTAAAAATACATCTACTCGCATTTATAGGGTTCCAAGTACTCACCTGGAATATGGTGACTAACTGAGTTGATAATCACCTCAAAATGCTGACGCTTGCACAAATCTCTTCAAACCTAGCAACAGTCAAATAGGACTATAAGAATATCGACACAACAAACACTCTACGAATTAAAAACTCTACAACTCTAATTATTATAAATAATAATAATCTTCTTCCTCACACTTTTTATTGATCCCTTTGAATTTTAGTTCATTTCCTTTAAATTCCCATTTTTCTTTTTAATTATTCTAATGGTTGCCGGGGAATTTTCCAGCGACAAGTTTTCCGCAAACTATTTTTGTTGTCATTATAATTTGATCTCGATTCTAATTTTAAATCTAAACTAAATAACAGATACAATCCATGAAAAAAAATATCGATACGACAGATATACCGTTTCGATTATATTTTGGCGTTCCAACAACCACTGCAAGCCAACCACCGCAAGCCAGTGCAAAACTCAGCCAAACCACCACCGTACAGCCACAAAATGCCACACCACACAACCATTGCACACACACCTACACAACCGTACAACATACGGTCACACATACATCACAAACATGCACACACGACACAACCATGCACACACGGCACACACAATCACACACATCACAACTGATAGACACACAAGTACACACAACACTACACCCCCCCCACACAGCTGCATAACACAAAACACACACGCGTGCGCAACCCCAATCACACACATACGCCATCGCAAGCAGACACACACACCTAAATTGCACGCACACTTCCATCGCAAGTAGACACACACACCTAAATCGCATACACACACCACCGTAAACACACACACCCAAACCACACACATACACACAACTCGCACACACAAATATATCACACACACATCGCACACACCTGTACACATAGCTCCACACACAGTCGCATCATCGCTACTCCATTGCCCACCTTCGCTCGAACGTCCTCTCTCCCTCCCTCTCTCTCTCTCTCTCTTCGCGTGACTCAGTTTCGATTTTGGATTCATTCGGTGGGGATGTATTTTGGTTTGCCTCTGTTTTGTTCGATTTTTCATTTTGCTAACTTACCACATCTTACACACATGCCACGTACACAGTGTGCGTGGCTTTTATTCTTCTCTCATCATTTTTTAGAATTTTTAATTAAAATTACACTTTTGCCCTTTCATTTTATAATTTTATTAATTACGTCCTCGTATTCAAAATTCCAATTTTTGGGCTTAATTTCATGTATTATTTTTTGAACCCTAAGTTATTATTTTTTGTCAATTGGACTCAATTCTGGAATATTTTATACTTACAATTTAAAATTAAAATTTCAATCTCTATTATTTAATTTTAAATAATAAACCTATTTTAAAATATTTGGGTCTCACAGAGGGGCCTGTGATCTGTGTTTTGGTGGTTGTTCCGTTCAATTTGTGTGTGTGCGATCAACGATTTTGGGTTTTTGCAGTCTGTGTGTGTGGGTTTCTGCGATATGTATTTTGGTGTGCGTGTGTGTGATCTGCGATTCTGGATTTCGAATATGAGCAGGGGCGGATCCAAGGGGGTCCGGTGGCACCCCCCAACTCATTACATTTTTAATTTTTTTTATGTTCAGTCATATTTATCCCTTGCGTATATCCCTCCCCCCGTATTTCATCCTAACCCTAGCGCCGCAACAAGCAACCCCCTCCCCTATCTCTCCTCTCATCCTCGTTCCTTCATCCGTCCGTCGGGATCATCTCTCTCTCGCTTGTCTATCTCCTCTCTCTCTCTCGCCTGTCTATCTTCTCTTCTCTCTCCCTGCGCCTGTCTCTCTCTCCCGCCGAATCTCCACCCGGCTGCGCCGCCTTACCACTGCGCGGCTGCGCCTCCCCACCCCGCCACAGAACCTCCCTCCCCCTGCTGCGCTGCCCCACCCCGCCACAGAATACCTCCCTCCCCCTGCTGCGCGCCCTGCCTGCGCCTCCCGCCCCTGCTGCTGCGCGGCGATCCAAGGTAATTTACAACTTTGTCTTATGTAGTAATTTTTTGTGAACGAATATAGGGAGACTTGATGTATTGATATGTTTGTGTGTTTTTGGTGATTATTGTAGATGAGAAAATCTACTCTTATTGATTCATATTTTAAAAGAAAAAGTTGTGATATCCCACAAGTTGATGGACCATCTATTGTCGTTCCTCCGATTGTCGTTACTTCGATTGTTGATAGACCTCCCATCAACACTAAAAGAGTTCAAATTTCTGAGATTAATGATACTACGAGTCTAGAATGTGATCCGGGATTGCGGAAACGTATATATGATTATCCTGTTAGTCAACGTGATGAAATCCGAAGAGCTTACATAAATTCTGGTCCATTCCAACACATACTTGCAAACTATATAAATCAGGAAAGCATTCTCATTCGTTTGAAAAGTCATGGTATGATTTATTTCCTTCTTGGTTGGAATATTCTCCTACTAAAGATGCAGCATTTTGTCTTCCGTGCTATTTATTTAGTCCACCAGCTGGAAATGCGGGAAATAACGCATTCATTATTGATGGATTTCGAAATTGGAAGAAAGCTAGAGATGGTTATAATTCTGGTTTCTTGAACCATGAAGGGAAGATCCGAATTCTTATCATAAAGTTGCCGTAAACAAATGTACGGATTTGATGAATCAGCCCCAACATATACAAAGAGTAGTCAATAAGTTCACTTCTATAGAAATTGCAAACAACCGACTACGAGTGAAGACCTCAATTCAAATTGCCTTAATTCTTGCATCTTCACTGATTAAGAAAAGACACAGTTGGAAATGCAGCTTTCTCACTACGAGTTTAATGTGGTTAGAGATCCAAATTTTCATAAATTGGATTCGCTTTCTGCATTATGCCAATGGTTGGTAAAAACAAGGCGATCAAAAGTCTACCACCTTGTTTATAGAGTGATCGTTCTCGTGCTTACTCTTCCAGTTTCTATTGCCACGACAGAACAATCTTTTTCAGCTATGAAGATTATCAAAAGTCGGCTCCGAAATAAAATGGAAGATAATTTTCTCTCCGACACTTCAATTATACATATTGAAAGGGAAATTGCTCTCAAATTTGATTTGGAATCAATCGTAGATGATTTTCGCGATTTGAAAGAACGACGTGTTCTATTGTAATATATTTCCAAACAGGGGCAGAGCCAGGAATCACTTGTGGGGGTGGCACAATTCGATCGGGGGTGTCACCCCTACTAAAAAATAACCAAATTAAGTGTATTTTTTGGAAAAAAAAATTTTTTTTGTAATTTTTCCTTAAAAAAATTTTTTTTTTGATCTTTTTCCCCCCAATGAGGGTGGCACCTGCCACCTCCCCCCACTAGGTGGCTCCGCCCCTGTTTCCAAACCTATTTTTGTTCTTTTTGAGGTGCTTGAATAATGTGACATTTGTAAGTATTTAATGTGATAGATTAATGGTTGAACTTTTGATGTTTCGATGGAATTTTAATATGTTTTAAGTTTTTGATAATGGTAAAAAAAATTCCGCCCCCCCACAATATTCAATCCTGGATCCGCCACTGAATATGAGTAATACATATTTCTAGATTTCGAACATGTGATTTTTGTATTTCGAACATGGAATTTTTGTATTTCGAATACGAGTAATTTGTATTTCTAGATTTCGAACATGAATATTGCATGTTTTTTAGATTTTGAATATGTATTTATGTATTTCGAATACGAGTAATGCATATTTCCTAATTTCGAACACGAGTAATACGTGTTTTCAGATTTCGAACACGATGTTTGTATTTCGAACATGAGTTTATGTATTCCGAACATGAGTAATATGTATTTTTAGATCTCGTACATGAGTAATACATATTTCTAGATTTTAAAAATGAGGTTTTTGTATTGCAAACACGAGTTTATGTATTTCGAATATGTTGATTTTTTATTTTTGTGGGTTTGTTTGGATTTTTTCGAACTTGGTTTTTGTATTTCGAACATGGATAATCTGTATTTGCATATTTCAAATACGAGTAATACATATTTCTAGATTTCGACTCACATTCGAAGTCACGGCGCACACTCGAAGTCGTTGGTCGAGTGTTATCAACATGGGTTCACTTGGCGTGTCGATAAAAAATAATTAATGAATGAAGAACTTAAAGTCGTCCAATTACGTTAATTTTTTATATTTAGTGTAAATAAACTTGCAAATTTAAAATAAATTTTTTTATTAAAAACGTTCATAAAAAATGAAACACTTTTGTTTCATTTTTTAAAACAATTTTTTAACTTTTATTATATTTTGAGAACATGTAGTCTAGATACACTTACAAATTTAAAAATATTTTTTATTCAAAAATTTTGTTAAAAACGAATTTTTTTATAATGTCAAAATTATATTGTTAATTATATTTATTAAATTATAATAAAATGCTTAGTTGCAAACTTAATAAAATGATCATTGGTCGAGTGCCATCAGTGCGAGTTTTTATACAGTTTTTGTACTTTACAATTTATAAATATTTATATTAAATTTCATTGTTAAAACTTTTGTAAAAATTTAACTTCATTGTTTAAACTTTATTAAAATACTTATGTAAAATATTATTTTCAAACACTTTTCTAAATTTACTTTTATATAATTTTTTTGTAAAGTACGATTTACAATTAAAAAAAACAATTTTCATAATCAATTATGTTAATGATAGAGTATGTTATTTTTTATTTAGTGCGTTTGTGAATTATCGAATGTACGAGTTACATGCCAAATACCGAAACAATTATCCAAATGTCAAGTGTTAAAAGTAACAAGTTACATGTCAAGTATTAAAGGCACAAGTCACAAATAAAATGTATATTTTTTAAAAAGCATTTTCCTGAAATTCATCCAAGAATGGATTTCCAAACAAATGCAAAAGTAATTCGGCCAAAGATATCGTTTACTGTTTCCCTTCTGGTATTGCTGTTAATGAACCTGTAAAACCCTGCCCCCGTCCTTACCCGTCCTTCAATCTCTCCCTCTATAAGCCTATAGATAGTGTAGCGACGAGGCAGGAGCTGAGGTAGGGTTTGTGAATTTGAAGAGATGTTGCGAAGGAACGTACGGCTGAGGAGAGAGTACATTTACAGGAAGAGCCTGGAGGGAAAAGAGCGTTTGCTCTACGAGAAGAAGCGAAAGATCAAAGAGGCCCTCGAAGGTAGTCTATATCATTATTAAACAGATGAACATCAGATATAAGTTTCCGAAATTTGTGTATTCAAACTCGACACGCCCTTTGGATTGAGGGATTTAAAGGATTAGAGTTTCTTGCCAAATCACTCATTTGGATTAAGTGCTTTGGTGAAAAATGAAGAAAAAGTACAAAAATGATATTTTTAATTGACTTTTTTCACTTTCTGAGATTTGGTGAGAAAGGGCTCCCTTTCTTATCACACCTTTTCTTTCTCATAATCCAAAAGGGCTGGTAGCTTGCTTCATTGTTGATTCATGTCTTATCCTGTTTGCAGAGGGAAAACCAATTCCTACAGAGCTCAGAAACGAAGAAGCTGCACTTCGCCAAGAAATAGACCTAGAGGACGAACACACTGCCAGTATGTATCTCTCTTATACATGTAATTGTACGTGTATATATTGGGTCGGATTCATTTTGTTCAATTGGTGAAGATGCATTTTGTTTCTTGGCGGTACTTCAAAGTCTTTATCTGTTTGATGAGAACATTTAATGAAGGACAAAATATTGAATTTGAAGTGTTTCATTTTGCATTAGGCAAGCAAACAAATGTTTTTGTGGTACGACTTAGTTGACATTAACATTTTGTAAAAATATCAGTTGGGCATAGAAGCTATAATCTCCAGTTCTTTCATTGATTCCCGCACCAGAGGGAAGAAATTTGTTGTCATCTAAGGACGGACTGTGACTCGTGACCCAGTATGAGGACAACACTATTATTGTAGTGCTATTGTAAGGACTTGGAATTTGCAAAAATAAATTCAGAATATTTTTATAATCGCTTTAATTAAAGTTTGGTTTGTAGTGTTGAAAGAAATCAATTTAAATTTTTGGTTGGGTGAAGATGGTTTTGTGCCCTTCTACTAGTAGAGGGCATCCATCTATCAATATAGAGGGGGACTGCCCAATTTTGTGTGTTGCTGGAGGCTCCTCTACTAGCAAATGTGATGTCTCTATCGGTAGAGAAGGGGTTGGGGTTCCCTCTGCCCATAATCTCTATCGATACACAGGTGTTTGTGCCCCTCTACCAGTAGAGAGTGTCCCTCTACCGACGAAGAGGGGTTGTTTTTAGAATTGGGTGATGTTGGAGCTCCCTATCAATAGAGTGGTGTCTCTACCGATAGAGAGGGAGTCTGTTCTATTTTGATGGTCTCTCTACTGATAGAGGGGTTGTTCCTATCGATAGTGCCCTCCATTGGTAGAGAGGTGAGATGACTTTTTTCTACGGATTTGATCTGTATTATTTCCTGTTAAGGTTATTTTTGTCCTAGGCATTGCCTTTAGGCCACAAACAAGACTCATTTTCACCCTCCATCCATCCGATTCTTTTTACTATCCTATCATTCTCAAGACTCTCATTCTCTCTCTAAAATATACCCATTTTCATCAAGATTTGAGGCTTCTATCTTCACAAGACTTGTAGATCGGCTCGAGAAAATCATCATACTCAAACCACTTCTCCTCATTCCGAGTTTGGGAGATCTAAGATTTTGCTTAAGTCCTTTTTTGGTAGGATTTTCTCTTCCTCTCCTATATATGCTTGTGTTACAGTTCTTGAAATGTTTTGAGCCTTGAAATCTTTGAATCTGTCTATATCATGATTTTGAACTCATGGTTCTGAAATCTCTTTTAATCACCCCTTGTACCTAGTCTAATTGATGATATTCTTGAACCTCATGAACTCTTTAACATTATTTGTCAATTTCATGAAAGCCCCCAAATAGGTAAATCTAGGGTTTTGACCATGACTCTAAAATTAGGGCTTTTGAGCCTATTGGTTAATTGACATCAAATGGAGCGTGGAAACATGCAATTGAGACGTGGAATTGCATGTTGAAATAATTTTACATATATGCTGTGTCTCACACATTGATACTCATTGACAAATAAATAACACTGTGGACAATCATTTCGTGAATTGTCGGTTAGAATTGAACGAAATTATAATGATGGAAAATAAATGACATTGTGGACAATCATTTCGTGCTTAAATAATTTACAAATTAATTGAGTTGGCAATTATCGTGAATTTCGTTCGCAACTGGATCTCACCCAAGATATTGTGCTATGGGTGAATATTGTGCCCTCCCGATTGGTCGGGAAAACCGAGAAACTATACTGGTCGTTATCCGACGGGCGACCCGTCAAAGAAATAAACTCAATTAATTCATAATATGAAAGAAAGTAATGGATTGTGGTTAAACACTTAATTTTGTTAAGACACGATATGTCGATAAGTCCTTAATCTCGTTAAGGCATACGATGATGGATAAATGCTTAATTTTGTCGAGGTATATAGAATTAGTTAAAGTTATTGGAAATGGAAATAGTTGGAACTCTTTGAACATATTGTTGCATGCATCCTTAGGGTTCCACGACACGTGCACCAAGTACCACATTCATATATAGTATCAGGTGGAGAATTTTCGACTCGGCACGTCGTTAGCTCAAACAATCCTTTTCAAGTACCGAGTCGTAACCGTAGGTCGAGAACATGACATTGATTGGAGTCCATGCACGAGGATCAAGAGTTATCATTTTATCATTCTTTTGTCATTTTTATGATGGAAATTTATAACTATATTGTTTTATTTTTGATGTCGGAAATTGTAAGAAATTCTTATTTGGTGATGTAGACGGTATTGCTTCCTCTAATTGACTATCTATGAAGCACGGATACGGATACGGGTATCCGATACGACACGGTACGGATACGGCGATACGGCAAAACTTAAAAAAATAGGATACGGATACGACGGGGATACGTCTATAAAAATTAAATATTTTTTATAATTACTACCAGTAGTTATTTCAGAAGTAGTAAATAAGAGGACTTGGTGATCTATGTAGCCATGTAGCCTTTCCCAATTAAAGGATCCAGAAGATCTTGGGAAGGATACTATCAAAAATGTGGCATTCAGCTATTGAAATATGTCTAACATT
>NMUG010008734.1:0-11524 GCA_002855965.1 Monotropa hypopitys
TAAGGTCCGTACAAAATCTTTTACTGATTTCCGAGGCTGTGGTCAGCCGCGCGAAAAACCGATCGGACTGCCGTTCATCTGTAATTAAATTCCGGATCTGAATCAGACGGATTTAATTTTTCTACCTGCTTTACGATAACTGTCGTTCTTCCAATATTCCGTCTGACAATAAAATTCTGACTACGGACGCAGAATTTTTCTCGTTTTCGGACGTTTTGCCTTTTTTGGATGCGGTTTCAGTGCCGTCCGTCGAATTTTTTTGGATTGGTGTGTCGATTTTAAATTCTGAGACAGGTAAATGTTGCTCAACACTTCATCGCTGCTCGTTCACTGTTACTTCATTTTTCGGGTATCGTCGGTGCTGTTCGCGGTGAGTCTGAACATTCCGGAGATGCATTCGGATACCAAAAAAGACGGTTTTGCTGATTTCTGCATTTGTAGGGGGTGGGTTAAAATTTGGGTATCAACAGAATCCATGAAACTTGTACTGTAGTACGTAGAAATTCACTATAGCTTTATAGCTTATGCGTTTTCTAAAACCATTTTCAGGTCAGGTTGAAGAATGAAGTGCAGCTCTTGTTTAAATAAAGTTTTGGGAGCTCTTTTGTTGTACCTTTTGATGTATTGGCTATGTTTGAAGCCTAATGTTGTAATCCTGGGAAATAAATGAGAACATATATATCACTGCTCTGGTTTTTGTTCACACGCTTCCGCATATTTATATTGTTAATAAATTCTTCAACTCTTTTATCTAGGCTTTTAGCGAGCTTGTTCGTTGGCCGGTCATGGACTCATTCCGAGATCAGAACGGGTTGTGACAGAAGTGGTATCTGAGCATGAGTTGATGAATTTTTGAACAAACCAGAGCCAGGAAGAAAGACACTCACTTATAAGCACAACTATGACACTTGGAGATGAATTTTATTAAGGATGTATGCTTATACTATGAGTTTTGTAGCTATGTCTAGCAGCGACTCCGATCTCGACGGCTATTCGGGTGACGATTCCGACGGTCATCATGGGGATGGACTAGCAGAAATATTTCCTTTGGAAGGAGAAGAAACAGAGGCAAGACTCATTGAGGATGCTTCACTCATGGCTTGTGGCATTGCAGCACAGGTTGTTTATGCAAACATGCATCTTACCGAGGCACAAATTCGAGCTATAATCGACTATCGTCTTAGGCTCAGGGAGTAGGCTTGCTCTGTGGCAAGAGAGTGGATGCCACAATGGAGTATCGACGAGATTTATATGGTAGCCCTGCATCATCTTGATGGAAATGAAGAGGAAGACGAAGAGTCAGATCCAGAAGAGAATATTCCTGCGGAAGAAGAAGAAGAAGAAGTAATAATGGAAGAGGAAGAGCTCAAAGATGATCTGCCAGTGGTGGATGGTCTAGTTGACATACCGCTTGTCCCAAATGGAGACCTTGATTTTGAGGATAACCTAGGAATAGCTTATCAGGAATGGATTTTTCCTCCTTATGAGTGGTCTAGTGACTCAGACGATGAGTGATGACCTATTAGCTGCTATATCCGGAGTATTTTTGTTGTGTACCGGATGTAATTATGCATCTATGTTTCTAAATATTATGCCATAAGTATTTCCGCCTTTTGATTAAAGTATTTCCTATTCAGAATGGTTAATACTCGAGCAACGGGTCAAGAACGTCACGAGATTACTGAACTACACAACATGGTGCGGACGTTAGCTGGAACTGTCCAAGCTCAACAGGCCACGATTGAGCAAATGCGACGACAACCAGAACTTGTGGTCGAACCAGCAGCAATTCCTAAAGATGAAGGAGTTAACGCGGCACAATAGATTCACAATGTGGAAGCTGTAAAAGAGTTTCTTAAACTCAAACCTCTGACTTTTCCTGGAGGGATGGACCCAATTAAAGCAAACGAATGGATTGCAGAGCTAGAGAAGAATTTCCGTCTTCTGCGATGCATAGATCTGCACAAGGTTGAGATCGCATCATATCTGTTGGTAGGCGAAGCCAATAGATGGTGGAATCTGAAGAGCGTTGCCGAACCCGATATGTCTTGGGGGAGATTTTTAGAGAACTTTCGCGAGAAGTTTATGCCGAGGGCTATGAAGAATGCGAAGAGAATGAAGTTCGAGAACCTGAAGTAGAGAGGAGCAATGACTGTTGCTGACTACGAAGCAGATTTTACAAATCTTGCTGTTTACGCACCGTACCTAGTCGCCAACGATGAAATTAAGGCACGAAAGTTTGAGGAAGGACTCAAGCACGAAATAAGTAAAATCATTCGTCCTTTTCAGCTACATTCGTATGATGAAGTCCTGGACAGAGCTATCTTGGTGGAACAAGACGTTGATGAATCGAGAAGATTTAATAAGAGGAAGAGGAACCAAGGCCAAGGAGGATCGAGCTATTCAAAGAAAGCAAACTATGGAAAGAATCAGCAGAGGCACCAGAGAGGAAGGAATAACAATCAACAGAGGCAGAAGCCAATTCGTCCCAAGTGTGGAAAGAGTCATGAAGGAGAATGTTGGGCGAGAGGACCTACGGTATGCTTTGGATGTGGTCAAGTGGGGCACTACAAGAATGCGTGTCCAAATGTACTCACTAGAGCTAACACGGTACCTGTCGGAAACTAGAGGAATGATGCAAATCAAGGCAATAGGAACCAGAGGCAAGGAAGGGCTTTAGCCATTGTCCCGAGTGATCCTAGGAATGACGAAGGGGTCATTGTAGGTAGAATTTCGATCTGTGGACTTCCTACTTATGCACTATTTGATTCTGGATCTACGCACTCTTTTATTTCTTCGATACATGCCAGAGAGATCGATAGAATCCCGGAACCGTTAAATTATGATCTTATAGTATCCCAAACTGCGAGTAAGAGCATTGTGTGCTCATCAGTTTTGAGAAACCGCGAAGCTATTATTGGGGGAGTGTCTATGATTATGGACTTGATTCCTTTGACCATGACGCATTTCGATGTGATCATTGGTATGGATTGGTTATCCAAGTATAATGCGAAAATAGATTGTAGTTCAAGGTTGATTACCTTTGAAGAATTTAAAGGTGGGGAGATGAAGCTGAAAGGGGAAAATGTTGTTACACCACCCTGCTTTGTTTCGGTAGCGAAAGCTCGTCGACTTTTGCATAAAGGTTGTTTGGGATATCTTTGTAGTATCTCCACAACATCGGTAAAAGATTCCGTAATATCCGATATTGCGATAGTTCGAGATTTTTTCGACGTATTTCCTAAGAAATTACCAGGCATACCGATCGATCGAGAGATAGATTTCTATATTGATATCATACCCGATTCTCGACCGATATCTAAAGTACCTTATCGAATGGCAACAACTGAACTCAAGGAGCTGAAGAAGCAACTACAAGATTTGGTGGACAAAGACTTTATCAGATCAAGCTCATCACCATGGGGACGCCAGTGTTATTTGTCAAGAAGAAAGATGGAACCATGCATCTATGCATTGACTACAGAGAGCTGAACAAGATTACGATAAAGAACAAGTATCCATTACCACGTATCGACGACTTATTCGATCAACTACAAAGAGCACAAGTATTCTCGAAGATTGATTTACGCTCGGGATACCATCAGCTGAAGGTCAGAGTAGAAGATGTGGAGAAGACCGCCTTTCATACCAGATATGGCCACTACAAATTTTTGGTTATGCCATTTGGAGTAACTAACGCGCCGGCAGCATTCATGGATCTCATGGATCGAATTTTCGCCACTTATCTCGACGAATTCGTGATCGTATTCATTGACGATATTTTGATCTACTCAAAGGACGAGGAGCAGCATGCAATTCATCTGGCGACGGTTTTGCAAATTCTACGAGAGAAGAAGCTTTATGCGAATGCGAGTTTTGGCTCGGGAGTGTTCATTTCCTTGGGCACATCATCAACCAAGAAGGCGTTTCTGTGGATCCTCAGAAGATCGAAGCAGTAACCAATTGGTCAGCACCGACCTCAGTATCCGAAGTTCGTAGTTTTCTTGGACTTGCTGGCTATTATCGACGTTTCGTGAAAGACTTTTCAAGGATCGCAGTACCAATGACGGAGCTTACGCATAAGGGAGAACCTTTCATTTGGACTCAGGAGCGGAAAGATTGTTTTCAAGAATTGAAGAAAAGGCTTACGACAGCACCAGTTCTAGCTCTACCCCAGAAGAGAAGTTTGCAGTCTACAACGATGCTTTGCACAAATGACTAGGATGTGTTCTAATGCAAGACGGGAAGGTTATTGCTTACGCTTCGCGGCAATTGAAGACCCACGAAAAGAATTATCCTATGCACGACTTGGAGCTTGCAGCAGTTATCTTCACACTCAAGATTTGGCGTCACTACTTGTACGGAGTTACTTTCGATATCTTCACCGACCATAAAAGTTTGAAGTACGTATTTACTCAGAAGGATCTTAATTTGAGCAACGCAGATGACTGGAGATTATGAAGGACTACGACATCAACATTCAGTATTATCCCAGGAAGGCTAACGTGGTAGCAGACGCACTCAGCAGAAAACCGGAAGATTCGTATCTGGCACACCTTGCGACGCTTTTTATAGAACCAACGATTGTCGAGGAAGTCAAGCAGCTACAAATAGAGGATCCCAAGCTTAAGAAGATTCAAGAAAGCGTTAACAATCAAGGGGAGTTTACCTTTCAAGATGGAATTCTCATGTTCAGAAGGCGACTATGCATACCAGATAAGGAAGAAGTGAAACGAAAGATCATGGATCAAGGCCACAAGACAAAATTTGCAATTCACCCAGGACAAGTAAAGATGTACCAAGATTTGAAGCGATCATATTGGTGGATGGGAATGAAGAAGGACATAGCAGCATACGTCAGCAGATGCTTAGAGTGTCAACAAGTGAAGGCGCGGCAAAGACAAGTTGGACTACTTCAACCCTTGCCTATTTCGAAATGGAAGTAGGAAGACATTACGATGTATTATGTTATCGGATTTCCGCGATCAATCAAGGGCAATAATGAGATTTGGGTAATAGTCGATCGATTGACTAAGTCGGCGCATTTCATTCCAATCAAGAATACGTATTCGATGGACCAGATGGCATCTATATACCTGATAGAGATTATTCGACTTCACGGAACGCCTGTATCTATTACGTCAGATAGAGATCCGTGCTTCGTATTTAGATTCTGGAAACCACTTCAGAATGCTATGGGAACAACACTCAATTTTACCACAGCTTTCATCCACAGACGGACGGGCAGTCAGAAAGAACGATTCAGACTTTAGAAGATATTCTGCGGTCGTGTACGTTAGAATTTCAAGGAAGCTGGGAGGAGTATCTGCCATTAGCAGAATTTACCTACAACAACAGTTACCAGGCAAGCATTGGGATGGCACCTTTCAAAGTCTTATATGGAAGGAAGTGCAGATCACCATCATGCTGGACAGAGGCTGGAGAAAAAGAACTCACTGGACCAGAAATAGTTCGAGAAACGACAGAGAAGATCAAGTTGATTCAAGATCGACTGAAGATAGCTCAAGATCAACAAAAGTGTTATGCAGATTCGCGAAGAAGAGAAATTGAGTTTAAAAAAGGAGAGAGAGTATTTATAAAAGTATCACCTATGAAAGGAGTCATCAGATTTGGAAGAAGAGGAAAGCTTAATCCACGTTATATCGGACCTTTCGAAATTCTTGAGAGAATTGGGCCAGTCGCTTATCGCCTAGCACTGACACATGAACTAGCCAATGTTCATGACATATTCCATGTATCGATGCTTCGACAATATATTTCAGACCCATCGCATGTTTTGATTCAACCATCGATCGAGATCGAGAAAAATCTATCTTATGAGGAGCGACATGTCAAAATCTTGAATCGTCAGGAGAAGCAGCTGAGGAACAAAGTGATTCCACTGATTAAGGTTTGGTGGGAGAACCAATCTGGCAATGAAGCTACTTGAGAGAAAGAAATCGATATGCGTGAGAGATATCCGCAGTTATTCATATAAGGTATATTATCATTCATAATTATCCATCTCTTATTTCAAAGTTTGAGGGCAAACTTTTTTAAAGTTGGGGAGGATGTGAGACCCTGGCCCTAGAAAATATTAAATAAAAATATTTATTTATGTGAATACAATTTTTAAGAATTTTGGGATAAATTATCATAATTAATTGAGACTGAAATCTTGAAATGTAGAAAAGAAAATTGATCAGGAGCCTTAGTGAAAGAAAAGGAAGTTTGGAAGCCCAATAGGAGTTTTGCCGAACAGTAGGGAGTCCGGCCGAGCAGTTGCCAAGCTCAATAGGTATCCAACCTAGAGGTCTGGCACCTCAGCCGATTACTTGGCAGTCCGGCCAGGTCAGCTCGGACGTGGCCATGCGACCATGTGGGTAGTCCATCTGGACAACCACCTATCAGATGGAGACAAAAGTTTTGAGTGGGCTGATGTCACGTTCCATATCGGCAGATGAGACAAAATGTGCGGCTGGTGGGTTGAGGTCAGCAGGCTAGAAGCCTAGGCTGGGCGGCCGGTAGGGTCTTGTAATACCCATTCCATATTAAACATTATTTTTAATAATAATTCTAAAAATGTTAGAATGCGAAGTGGAGTGAAGGAAGTTGTATAAGGGTATTAGAGTATTTTTATAAATACGTAAATATATATATAATACCTTATTAATGAAAATAAGGAATGAGGGTGGCAATTAAGGGTAAATAGGAGAGTTAGTAGAGGGGTAAATGGGTCTTTTACCCTAAAAACCTGATTTGGGGTTCTTGGAGGAGGCAATTTGGATCAAACTCACTTGCAGGATGTGTTCTTGAGAGAAAGAGAGGGAGAGCTCTATAGAGAGAGAAGTGGAGGAAGATCATGGAGGAGTTCTTTGCCTAGAGAGTTATTCAACACACGGATCAAGCATCATATAAGTATCACTCTCCTTAAATCTCAAGATCAAATTCGTAGAAACGAAGCCAAGATATAGGTTTTTATAATTTTTGGATTTTTTGGGTGTTCTTGAGAAAAATCTTCGATTAGAGGCCTTGTAGTGGTTTGTAGATCTTGTAATTAAAGTATGTTGGTGATAAGGATGTTTAGAACACTTTAGTATGAATGATTTTTGAGAGGAAGTGGTTCATAAAACATTTTCTAGAAATTCGGTTCTGAAGGGCGGCGATCGGTCGCGGCATTTTCGCCGACCGGTCGCGGAAGGGCAGTAAGGCGTCGACTGGTTGCGACAATTTCGCCGACCGGTCGCGGCAGGTCAGAAGGGTCTCGACCGGTTGCGGTTTTTGGGGAGACCGGTCGTGGTTCGTTAAATGCTGAAAATGTTTTAGGAAAAGTCTGGAAATGTTTTGAAGGGGTATGGGGGTCCAATTAAAGACTCTAATCATTGTTTAAAGAGGGTTATCGATTTAGTTGATTCAATTTAATGCTTCATTTATTTTATTGTCAAAACTATAATTCATGCGGACTGAAATTTGTAATTGTTTTGACAGGGATATTGAGGAAGGCATTGAGGCCTAACTCAAGGACGCGGAAAGGGTTGTAACCAGGCAAGGATAAAGGTTTGATCAACGGCTCTGGTGAGTGTATGGATTTGGTATTTTGAGAGTACTTTGCATGTATTTCAAAGTACATGTTCTTCTTAGCTAAATTGTGAAGGGCTTTTATGCATATTGATTGAATAGAATAAGAACGTGACAACTACCCTATGAAACTCATGAATACATATATTTGAACGTATGGATATAGCCTTCCGACTTGTGGATGATTGCATACTTTCCTTTCTAATAGTGATTGCACTAAATTGGGGGAATTCGCCTGGCATGTTGTATATATATCATATGAATGATTTTATGAAATCACCGATTTTGGGAGTTGCGGTTCCAAATAATGGAAATGGATGAATGTAGGCCTTCATGGCCAGTAGAGGGAAACACCCCTTTTGATGCGGCAAGTCGAGGTCAATACTGCGGGTTGACAGCTTGTACGTATATGTCGAGGTTGTGTATGCGGTACAACGACATATTATCAATGGGTCGAAATCAATACTGCGGGTTGACGGCTCATTGATCTTGGGAGATGTGGTTCCAATTTTATTGTAAAAGAGAAATGTTAAAATGTTTTGAAATAAAACATGGACTGCGGCCATATACGTATGTAAAAGCATGGGGCGCATGGGATTGGAAGTATGTGTTTTAAAGGGATTGGACCCTTGTTCTTGCAAAAGTATAATTCTTGTACGTTTTTATAAATCTCTTGCAATTGTGAAATCAAAATATCCTATTCACACTCTCGTTCCTTGTGTTTTCTTAAATTCTTAGAAACTAGGTCTTGGAGCTAGCGGTCCACTACATAGCTTGGTGAGGAGACTTTTTTTGGAAGCATGGATTTGGATGGTTAGCTTGAAGCATAGCTTGATGGAACTGTACTTAGTAGGTGCACTTGGAAGTTGGGTTGAAGAACCCTGTTATCTTTTATGATTGTCCTTTTGTTCTTTCTTCTAGTACCTGTCCTTTGAAACAATTTTGGTACTTGTGGTTTTGTTAGAGAAAAAACAATGGTTTGAGTTTCATGTTTTGCCCGTGTGGCTAGTTGATACTTGTTTTAGAAATTGTTGACTCTTGGGTTAAATGATAAGAAAAATTTTTATTCTGCATTTTTATCGGTAAGATTGGTAAGTTATGTTACAACTTGGTATCAGAGCTTAGGTTGGTAGGTCCGAGTTAGGGGACCAAGTGATTGATGGAATTTGTACTAGAGGTATGAGATTGAGGAATGTGATGTGATGTGTTGAAGTAGTGTTTTGGAACTATTGTGTGTGTGTCTTTGACACCTATGAGACTTACCTCGAAATCTAATTAGATGGACGCCTGATCAACGTTCCCTTCTAGCGTGAAGTCTTGGAGAGTTGAATAGAAAGCACAATATAACAAAATACTAGGAGGTGGAGTTAGTGGTAAAGAAGCTAGTAGTGGACCATTTGATGTCGAGTCGCACTTGAGTCATTGAGGTGTGTTGACTAACGCGTGCATTTTATATCTGACACTTGTTTCCACCATGTTTCTTGTCTAAGTGTGTGGCAGGAATTGAACATTGTGCAATGATCAGACAGTGTAGGGAATCAATCAAGTAAGAAAGAGGGGAATTGTTCGATTTCAGTGTGGGACTCTAAGGATGGAGGACCAAGTGACGTAGGCAAATGGCAGAAAGACAGGTTGGTTTGAATTTAAAATATTAAAGTTTGATTTCGAAGAGTTTGGGCGAGTAGAAATGCCTAGTGAAGCGATGGATTGAGAATGGTTATAGAAAGAATTGGTGATGTTTTAAAGATAAATTGAGGAGTAGAGAGGTGAGAGTAACATTATACGTTTGGGAGTGAGATATTTTAATTGTGAAATGATATTTGAGGTCGGGATCGACAGATTTAACAAAGGTAATATCAGTTGGGTTTAAATTGAGTTCTTGGGGAATGTTGGTTAAGAGTTCTAGTGACAGTTTCTCTTAGAGTATTATGGGCTTGTGCTAGATGAAGTTTTCACATTTTGAGTCAAAAGAAAATGAGAGTGGAGAATCTTGAGGTAAGGATTGGGGTTTTACCCAAATATACTAGAATCAGTGAATTGGAAAGAAAAAGAGTTGGAATGTTTGGAATGGTTGGATGTCGAGAGGGGCAGTTTATTTGGCTTCTTTTGAAAAATGAAATTTGGTGTACTTGGAGATTGTGAGTAGAAAGGACTGAGAAGGGAAATTGTGGAATTGGAGGAACAACATAGTGGTTTTTGAATAAGCCAGTTGGATTTAGGAACCAAACATATTGGGTTGTAATAGAGTAAAGTATGTTGGGAGTTGAGTTATGAAAGTTTGGGTGGTGAGAATGATGGTGCTAAACCACATAATGAGGAGAGGAAGTAAAGTGGGGAAAGTTGGGTGATGACTAATGATGAGTGAGTAATGTAGTGTTCATCGAGATGTGTTCAGTGAATCCTTGGGTTGAGAATTGTGTTCTTAAAACCAATAAAATGGTATGTCCTATTGTGGTGAGAAAGGACATATTATGACTTGGTGTTCAAAAGTGTCAGGTGGAAATCAAAAGAGGAATGTAGGAAAGTGAGATTTGTAAAGAGGATAAGGGTAAAGAGAGAGTTGGGTGTTTGCCAAGAATTGGGTGAGAAAGACACAATGGTTCTTAAGGGATGTATCGGTTGTGTAGTCTTATGTTATGGGAGAGAGCGTCTGCTAAAGGAGATGCAATGGTTCAAATGTTCGAGTGCAACGAGTATGGAGGCCAAGCAGTCAATATTCACAGCAACAGAGATGACTTCCAGCATCGATTGCAGAGTTGTGACGAGTGGTGCAGGCAAAAGTGCAAGAGATATATATTTACTATTTTCAACAATTAGTACTTGGTAATGAATCACATTGTTATGTACTCACTATTACGATAATTTGATGGTTGCATGAAAGCATGCATGTCATGTTAAGCAACCTAGTGGCCTGTGGATCGGAAATGGTGTGGAATTGTAGTACATGTGTACTAATGATAAGTCCATAGTTGGACAGATGATAGAAATTTAACTGTGTGCAGAAATTTGTTAAGGTGGCTTACACAAAAATTTTAATAAGCCTTAAAGTCAAATTATTTCGGGGTGGATGAAAAGTTGTCGAGAAGGGAATATGAGTGATATCTTGAGGATGTCCTTGTGTTGAGTAGAGTCCGTGAGGATAGTTTATATTCTTTGGAATTGTGACTTTGTTGGAACCTTAGTGTATTATCGACGTGGAAAAAGTATGAGTAGTATTGGAGTATTGGATTGTTAGAAATTGAGAGGGAAGAGGTTGTTGTAATAAATTGCAGGTGAAACTTCTGGTAGTGTCGAGCGATATTTTGAGCTGACCTATCCTTTTTAGATTGCGTAAACCGGAGTAGAAATTGGTATATAAGAGGTTGTTATGTGTCCACCAAGACAAATTCTTGGGTTAGCGAATTGGTACTGGAAGAGTATATAGACCTTTTTCGGTCGAGCTATATAGTTGTATGGTTGAGCTAAGTGGCATAAGATTTGAGTAGCTAAGGAAAGGATGGATGCCTATAGTAATATTGAAATAGTGATAAGAGGAATTATTGACGGATGGAAATTCTAGTGAATTTCAAGTAGGAAAGTAGTGGCAAGTGAGACTAGTCATTATTAAGTCTGGGTTAGACAACTTCAAGAGCAATGGAAAATGGATGTTAAGTCAATTGGAGCTATTAGCATTGTATTAACTAGACTCACCGGGATTGTGGTCTTTTGGCTAAGCAAAAGAGGTCTTAGTTGGGATGAATATCAAGAGGAAGTTGTCAATTTTCGTATTGGAGTTGAGTTTAATCTTTGTAACTAAGATGGTGAATTCCTATTGTTGAGGCTAGTATAATTGTACCGAGGGATGTTGGATTAAGAAGGGAAAGAATGGAAGTCGTGGTTAAGTGTTTTATGCGGTTAGAGATGTTGAGATTGAGGATGTTGATACCCCATTTTGGCTCACCATTTG
>NMUG010008735.1:0-11525 GCA_002855965.1 Monotropa hypopitys
TGTTAAAGCACAAAACGTAGGAGGCCGGACGGTCAGCGGTCGGAGATCCAGAAGTTCATCCGAGATCCCGTGAACAGTACCCGCGGGGGGTATTTATAGGGGAATGTTGGCTTGGGGCTCGCGAATGGTGAGTGGGCCGCACGTTACGGGCCTGAAGATGGGCCTGGACGGTTGGTGGATCGGGTCGAGTCGTACGGACGGGGTATTATAGTGAATTCCCCACGACAGAGATAGGAGGGGAACCCTCCGGATGAACCGGTCCGTTCGGTAAGGAATTGGGGACGGCGCCTATGGCAGCCGAAGGGTACATTCTGAAGGGCATGTGTCGGCCGAAGTGCGGACCCTTCGGTGTGTTGGGGGTCGGCCAGGCCGACTCGCTGATGTTCGGTTTATGTGATCTTATTTCTTCCAAGGGCGCGGGTCCGGTCACCACAGGAGGCATCCTGGTTTGTCGGAGTGGTGTTCTCGTTTTCCATGGAGGCTATGGGGTTACTTTGGACACGAGAAAGATATAAGACTGCCACCGAGGTTAGAATGTATGTCCCACTGTGAACGCCAATTGTGGTGGCTATGACTCTAGAGAAACCCTCCGACGGCTAACTCTTCGGTCTTGGGTTGTCGGCTAGAGGTCGGGGTCGCACGGCCGGACTCCGGCTCTGAGACTTGAGTGGGTCCCTGCAACGACAAGAAAGTGGGTCCTCCTGCTGGGCTCCTGCGAAATAAAGGTTAGTGCTCGCCAGTCGGTTTTGACCAATGGGCCTTTGATGCTTAAGTTAACGACTTTATTGGTGAGGGAAAAGCAAAGACGACGAGGCTGGACGATTAGCGTTAGGGATCAGGTCCCGCGAACAATACCCCCCCAAGGGGTATTTTATAGGGGTTAGTTGGCTTGAGGCTCAAGTATGGCCCATGAATAGCGTACCATGGGCTATCCGGGGCGACAATGAGCCCGAATGGTACACGTGGTGGATCGAGATGGGCCGAGTATGGTTGTCGAGCTGGATCGGTCATACGGGTGGGGGATCCGTGAGTAAACACCCGAGCAGCTCTGGGTCGGGTCGTCGCCGGAGGATAGACCCTTGGGGGAGACGCGGTCGGTCAGAAGGTGTCTCGCCACAAGGACTGTGCCGACGTCTGTTGATTGATATATAGGGGCCTCCGGTGGCCGGATGACCATTATGGTCCGAGGAATTGCCTGACCTCTCCGAACAAACCTGTTTCCTCAAGATCGAGGTCCAACTACCACAGACTATATCAAAGATTCACCTGCATACGTCGATTGTATAACTTTCATTCCCCCCAGATTTAGCTAGTAGTGCATCCATAGGGAGTACATGCTGAGAATAAGGTTTGGTCTGCCATGGCTAGATATCCATACAGTATTGGAGCTCTATTAAGAGACATACGGGCTGGATCAAGGAGGATTTATTCAGACGTGTATTCCCTGAACAATACGTGGATCAGAACTTGAGTGATAAAGCCCATAGTAGGCCCAATACCTATGTTGCACTTAGGATTAGGTCAGACCCGGTGGACTAGACATCTTGGCAGTACGACATATGTGTTAGGAGACTACGACTGGGATCACGGCAAGAATTGATTAGCCAAGTATAAGTGTGGCATCTCGACTGTGGATAAGGCTAGGTCTAGTGCGGCAAGCATCTCGTAGTGCGGGAGTATGCTCAGCTCGGCAATAGCATGTGCGGAACGTACATACATTGGTTGATGAGTAATAAGTTAACCAATACACGTTCCAACTGTTATTAGACCGAGCAAGTCTAGTAGAAGTGCAAGAAAAAGCCCAACAGGCGGGAGATGAATAGTCCGATGGATTAATTAGATGAGAGATAAAAAGTCTTTTATCTAGATTCATCCCTCATTCTTGATGAGAAGTCAAGAAGTTGGAACAACATATTAATGACAGAAAAAGATAGGTATAAAAGAGAACAATTACTCTCTTCAGAGGGGACCGATAATTCTACTTACGAAATTTTGCCCAAATTTTCTATTAACCTCATGTGTTTATTTCCTTTAATTAGGGTTAAATTTTTTTCTCTTATCGAGACTAACTTATTTATCGGAGAACCTTCCTAGCTACTTAGCTAGAGAGTCATCTAACCATTTGTAGTTGCAGAAGCATATAATGAACAGACGAAGTAGGAGATAAAACAGAAACAAAGAAGGACATGAGTTACAGAAGCATTCAAGTCTTAAAGTCTACGATTAACGATTATATTCTTGTACGGGTAAAATATATCCACGCACATCAAAGTGCATATAACTAACTTAATGTGTAGTGCAAAGAATTTATGAAATGTTATTTTCTATATTAAATATCTGAATGATATGTGCAAGTTTTTGTTTGAGAAAATCTAGATTTGCCAAAAATAGTAAACTGAGAATTCAAGCAAACAAAGAGACCCGCGTTTGTAAATTCTGTTGTTTTTATTTGACCAACTCTTGATATTTGCTAGCCTTCCGTCGCTGACAACGTGGCCAGTGGCTACCTGGTCACCGGATAGAGACAAACGTCATACATTTTACTTGTCACGGCATTTACGTTTTCAAAGTCAAACCCAAACCAAGCCCACTTCCGTCTGTAATTTGTTCCGAATAAACCTTCTTTCATTTCAATCGCCTCTCTCATCACCATCTTTTCTCCCTTTCGGGATTTGATAAATATTCTATTTCTCGTGAGCTTTCTTCCATCACTTGATCTTACAGAAAGAAAAATTGTCTGATGAATTCGAACGATCCTTCTTCAAGCTCAGGAGGCGCTGGATCCAACGATTCTTCAGCACCCAGAAGAAATTCCAAGAGACCCAAATGTTTGTTTCTCTCCCCAAATATACCTTGATATGTAATTTACATATTATGTTCTTCTCCTTTAGTGTCTGAGTAATCTATTGCCCAGATGCAGTTCTGAGAACTTTGGTCAACTAGATCTAGAGCGTAAACACGTATTCTTTTATCCTTCTGGGGAGTGCGTTTTCCCCTCACAATCCTCAAGTATTTGGTAATCTACAGTAAACAGTCGGAATTGGTTTGTTGTTCAATCGATTTGTTTCTTGTCTTTGACGCCAAATACTATGTTAACGAGCGTGTTTTCTCCAATATTTGTGCATATATTATGCGTTTGCGCAAATTTCGTTTAGATGTTTTTGACTGTTACATTCATCACTGATTGTTCCAGGTCCTACTTTGATCTTTCACACTTCCCTACTCTAGGTTTTACTAGGGAAGTTTTGCTTGTGTAACTGAAAGGGAAGACATTAGTTCTACTTGTGCTTATCCGTACTGGTAAAATAAGTATTAGAATAGAGCAGCTAAAATTAATTAGAAGGGCATAATTCGGGTAATAATCTGAATATGGCATTCAGATTGAGTGTAGTTTGTTTTCTCGGTTCTTCAGTTATGTATATCTCTCCAATGCTGTTAGATGAAGGGACATTATCAAAGCAGCGTTCCTATATGCCTATTAGCGAAAAGGATACAAGATTTATTTTGCTCCTTTCACAACGACATCCAAGCAGTGGCAGATCCTGTAATTATATCGGACACCCTACTACTACCCATAACCATCGAAACCTTTTTTGATAATCAAACTCAATATAAATGTCAGGAGAAGCCTACGGTACAACCTTTTGGTTTCCAAAAATACGCGTATCAAACACACACAAAAATGTATTATGCACCAAAAAATGTGTATCATAAAAAACGAACGTACTATTTTGGAGTGTGCCATACACATTTGTTCGTACATTCAACCAAAAAATGTGTTCCAAACACTATAAAAATGCCTAACTAATGAGCAAAAAACATGCCTACCATGAATAAAAAATATGCATACCATTCTCCAAAATTATGCAAACCAAACACCAAAAAAATGTGTACCATTTTTATGGCACACTCCATGTGTACCATATACTTTCTGTAAATGTTAAAACCAAATAAAATCAAGAAACAACCCCCCCAACTTGTAAAACTATGCAAACCAATGTTTTTAAACCAACCAACAATTTGTATGCAACTTTCAATGGAAGAGAGATTGAGGAGAGCTCGGACCTAAACCTGGGCGGTTGTTGACTTGGTGCGGTGGACTGGAGGTGGATGGTGTTTGCACCTTCACAAGAGATGATAGAATATAGGTGCAGAATTGCCTTCTATCACAGCGAGACCCGAGAAGAACCGAGAAGTGAGAAGGACCAGTGGTGGCATGTGCAGTCGCCTATTTGTCGCGTCATAGAATCAAGCATTTGTTTGGGTGAGAGTCCAATTAGTGCTTGATTTTAGAAGGATAAAGCGAGAGGTGCGTCTTTATTCTTAAGTTAGATATGATCATGGTGTACTGTAATATAGTGAGGCAATTAGATGATTATGAAAACTATGTATGGGTACTAGTAGGATTTTATTAATTTGAGTGGGGTTCCTTATAATCATGGAAACATGTTTGGGTTCGTGTATGATTTAAATTTTGGGTTTGTAGTTTGGCTAAAGTTCAAAAAATACATAAGTGGATTTTCAATTAGGCATTGATGGATTGGAAGGATTGAAAATGCAAAAAGGTTTTCTTGATATTGTTCCTTCCCTGAATACATTTTGTGCACACATGAATACCATTAGATAGATTATGCATATTTTGCCTAAGTATCTATGTGAACTGCTGTGAATGCAATTTTGAAGAAGGAAGAGGTGAATGAATTATTCAATTATGTTTGTGAGGGATACCTCAACAGTCACTTGGTGGATGTTTTCCGTTATGTCAGAGCTCATCTCGTCTCAATATCTTTTCCCGGTTGTATATTCTTCCGGCTAGACACTTCACGTGCATTGACAATGAATGCATTAGTCAAGAAGAGTGATTTGATTGAAATTGGATTTGCTAAAAGGACAACTAGAAGGATAGAAACCAATGACGCCTTTTGGTGTTATAAGAAAAGATGGAATATAAAGCGAGTGTGCTTCGAATTGTCTTGACTTTCCATGCATTTCTTGGTTTCCACATGTCTTACCTTTAATGGTTACATGCCATGTCGCGTCATGGCATGCCATTGTCTGGGGGGGCGGACTTGGAACATCTCCTCGAGAGGCCTTTCCCCGAGGTCAAACAACCAATTCAGAATTGGTATGGAAAAGGTTCATACGGGCAATAGATTTCCTTCAAGACTAAATATGGAAGAGAGACGGATAGCATGCAAGTACCACGAGGGAAAGATGAAAAAGACTTTGAAAAGAAGAAGTTAGGAGTGACAATGCGACGTCAATTGATATCATTTCACCGTGTTCGTCCACACACAATTTAACCCCTCTACTTGTTTATGACTTCATGCAAATGAGTAACTGGATGCAAGTTCAAGGCGCCAGTAGGACAAGTGGAAGAAAAAAACGAATTTGGTTTGATTCTATCAGGGTGAGTATCACCTTAAACATATGTAATTGGGACAAGGTACTTTTGTGGGCGATGCCAAGTGATTGGAATTAAGGATCATTTAGAATTTAAAAGAGCTAAGCAAATTCATATTTTGTTTTTACTCGTTGCCAATTTGATTAAGAATATTTTGGCACTAATGCAGCCATTCTGTAAAAATTCTACAGTTAAGCATGCTTGATTGGGAAAACACACTGATGGTGACCTTTGTGTGCAACTTATGCTTTCAACCATTGGGTGTTTCACTTCTACTTATCTTGATTAACTTTTTGGGCGCAGATACTTTTCCAAGATGCTTAAACTTTGACATTTTATTGATTTAAGGGTGATTTGTGTTTCCAATCTGTTAGTTTGTTTACTCAATGATGAAAGACAATAACTCTCTCCCCTTCAGATTCGAGGTTTACTCAACAGGAACTTCCAGCTTGCAAGCCGATTCTTACACCGAGATGGGTGTGTATTTGGCGTGCTTATTCTGTCAACGTCTTATATTTCTGGAGTTACTTGAAAACACCGCGGAGCATTTTTGTCTTAGACCTCTTTCCTTGTTTTGTGCAGGTGATTTCAGCGTTCATGCTTGTTAGCATTGTCTTTATTCCCATTGGAGTAGCCTCCTTATTTGCTTCCCGAGATGTATGCTCGAGGCTGATGAACTTATTAGCGATCTCCCTTCATTCGTCTCTCTTATTTCTTTGCTTATAAATACTCGTCCTTGAATTAGGTGGTTGAAATTATTGATCGGTATGAGACTGACTGCATACCACAAAACTTGAGAAGTGACAAGGTCAAGTACATTCAAAGCTCTGAGGATAAATCCTGCAACAGAACACTGAGGGTACACTACTTCCTCCGCTTCATATTATTGTCACTCGTATAAGGAAGAGGGATTGGTCCCTCTAATATTTGAATAACATTGGCTGAAGATCAGGTTTAATCTCAGTGTGAACTTAAATGTTGGTGTTGGGGTATGTAATTGATAAGTTTAGTCTTAATTTTCAATATGCCAGGTGCCGAAGCATATGAAACAACCGATTTATGTATATTATCAGCTTGATAACTTCTACCAAAATCATCGCAGGTATCTATAGCTGTTTCTCACTGATTTAGTTATTCGTATAACAGAATATTTCATTAATAATTTCTACTACATGTCTTATCTATTCTTCAATCTTTATCATCGTGCACTGGTAGAACAATTGTACAGAAAAAATGTGGTTTGTGAAGCAGAAGTTCCCAAGTTTTTTTGGGTGGGAAAAGCGGTCTACTCTACTTTAGGGAATTGAAAGAAAAGGGTATCCTAAGAAAGGGGTTACATTCAATGAAGTGATCTGTTCAGATTCAGAGTGGTGTTGTTAGCTTCCGTTGAGGGAAGAACCTCATTGGGTGCTTGTAAATTGTAAGCCACTTGTGATCAAGTTTTTGTTGTTGAGGTGTCTGCATGTAAGCAGCTCGTCCCCGACTCCTTGTGGCACGTCATAGGTGGCTGCATGCAAAACAATGTGTCACTTGCTTTTCATTGAGTGGTTGCACGCACACCACATGTCAGCAACTACTAGTTTGTGGCTCCATATTTGGCACTTGCATCCTTCTTGTTACTTTGTCGTTTTTCTTATTAGGTACTCAAGAATGAAATGCCTCCTCAGATACCATGTATTGGGTTGTAGAATGAAATACTTCCTCAGATACGTAAATATTGGGTTGGGTGGGTTTTTAGGAATTGAAGCTTTACATTTTAGTATTTTATTGTAGGTTCATCTTAAATATTGTATTTTAAAGACATGTATGAAGATGTTGTCACAACTATTAGATCTCCTATAAGGGAAACACGTGAATTCCCAATCACAGTCGTATTACTACATCAAGTGTCTTATAGACAAACTGGATCCATTCAGGATGGTATCTAATGGTGTATGCTGTTTGCAGATGATATTGTCTTGGTAGATGATATTGCAAGAGCTATTAATATCAAATTAGAAACTTAGAAACATTGGAGTCACAAAGTTTTAGAATCAGTAGGAGTAAGATAGATTATATGGTATGTAAGTTTAGTGATAGCCAAAGCACTAATGTTGACATAGTGATCCTCCAAAATTAAGAATTATCAAGAAGTGAGTTTTTAAGTATCTTGACTCAATTGTTAGTATGGATGGAGACATCGCGGAGGATGCTATTCATGGAATTCAAGCTGGATGGATCAAGTGGATGGGTGTTGAAGGAGTGTTGTGCGATCGTAGGATAACTACAAAGTTGAAGGAAAGTTTTACCGTACGACCATAAGGTCATCCATGTTATACGGTGCAGAGTGTTAGGCGACTAAGAAACATTATATGAGTAAAATGAGTGTGACTGAAATGAGAATGTTGAGATAAATGTGTGGTAAAACTTTGTGAGATAGAATTAGAAAAGAATTTTTGCGATATGGTAGAGGTAGTGCCCTAGAAGCTAAAATAATAAAAAATAGATTAAGATTATTTAGACATGTCTATTGTAGGTTCATTGACTGTTCTTTTCACGAGCATTTAGACTTCTTCCTTTTCTCTGCCCTTCATCCCCTGCGTCAAAAGTTTCTTGGGCTTATGGCTTTACGGTGTGGTTTAAAAGTTTAAGTGTGGGTAGCCATGGTATTGACCTTATGTGGCAAGCATAAAATAACAAGGTGGTTTACGGTTCATCAGATCATATATGAAGTTAGAGTGATGACTTCTCAATTTAATTAGTTCAAACCCTCTTATGTTCAATATTCTATTCCAAAAAATCTGCCGTATGCCTCACCGTCCCTAAATGAGCCTACTTGGCTCTTTTATATTTTGAGGTTCTTTAAAAAAAATCATTTTAGAGACTCGGCTCGGCCCCTTTACTAAACGAGCCGAGCTTGAACACTCCGATACTCGGCTGGGCTCGTTTGCACCCCTAGAATGCAGTTTTGGGATGCTTGTTTTTTTTTTGGTGAAAGTCAAGGCTTCTTCCTTGGTAAATATAGCAACATAACAATGTGAGTCCACCTTGTTTTGTGGCTGAAACACTTGGGATATTTGTTGTCGATGAGAGCCCAAAGTAAACTTTTTGTTTTTATACCTCTACCTTTTCGGCTTCATGTGATCTCTTTTCCAGGTATGTGAAGAGCCGGAGTGATCAGCAGTTGAAATACCCCAATAGTGAGAATGACACAAGTGCTTGCAAACCTGAAGATACCGCCAACGGAGTGTCGATTGTGCCTTGTGGTCTTATAGCCTGGAGCTTATTTAATGATACCTACAGCTTTTTTCGCAGCAGCCAGCAGTTGACAATAAATAAGAAGAGTATCTCATGGAAGAGCGACAGGGACAACAAATTTGGAAAAGATGTCTACCCTAAAAACTTTCAAACTGGAGCTATTGTTGGGGGTGCAAATCTCAGTTCGTCCATACCAGTAAGTCTTTAACTGTAAACTGTCTGTTTATATAGTATATTATAGTTTATGTTCAGATCATCACATACGAAAGGTTGCTGATAAAAAAATCACATATGAAAAGTTGGGTCTTTCACATAATTAAACACGTGCCCCTTCTTTTTGTTCCTTTTTTCTTCTTAAAGTTAATTTTGCACCCTGCCCTGCATAAAAGTTCATATTTATGTTGTTGTGGATATGCCTGAGTATACCTGTGTTCTACTTTTCATCCTATTTATGCTGTTGATAAAAGTTTGCACTGTTAAATAGTGCATTAATGATTGCTGTCATTTGATATTTTATTCCTACGATGTGGCCAAGTTGGTAATCCGCTTAACTTTTGGGGGTGCAAAGTCTGAACAAAAAAAATATTAGGAAAAAGTTCATAGTCAAACAAGGAATTTTTATTTGGGTGGTTGTTTGTGGATTGTAATCTGTGACTGTTTAAGAGAGCTTTTAAGAAGCTGGAACAGAACGGTGTTTCTGGAATATGGCTCGACATTTAAATTGCCATGGTCTAATCAAGGAGTGACTAGTGAAAATAGAGTTACAAGTTATGCGTTCTGGGAGTCTGATGAGTCTTGTTCTACTTATCTCTAAGAAGACGTGGTATCATTTTTGGATGGGGATGTGTTTGGACAAAAGAATTACTTATTGGTAGAAGTAAGAAATTTCTTCTCGATGTTCAATTAAGACAAACTATCGGCGACGTTATTTCTATCCTTCATTCTTTCTTTCTTTGTTTCTTTCTTTTTGCTTTATGATTTTGGAAAAAAAAGGATGTGTTATTTCTGATCTGATTTCCCTGGAAGCCCATCCATAACTCTATTTTCTACTAATATTTCCCTCCCCTTTTTTAGGCAGGTGAAAATAAGCCATCCGAGTTGATTGCTATGTGGTTTATATACGTACAGTTATAAATGCATATGTATTATAAAATCCGTCACAAAAGATTTACTAATTATGATCTTGTTTTGTCAGTTAAGTGATCAGGAGGACCTCATTGTTTGGATGAGAACTGCAGCTCTTCCGACTTTTAGGAAGTTGTATGGGAGGATAGAGGTGGATTTGCAGGAGAATGACACCATTGAGGTGACCTTGCAGAACAATTACAACACCTACAGTTTCAATGGGAAAAAGAAGCTGGTTCTGTCTACCACTACCTGGCTTGGCGGGAAGAATGACTTTCTTGGCATTGCTTACCTCACTGTCGGTGGATTGTGCTTCTTTCTGGCTATGGCTTTCACCATTGTGTACCTAGTTAAGCCAAGGTGATTTCCTTACGCCCTGCGCTCACCATTTTCTCTGGGCAATTCCTTTATATTTTGTAAATTCACAGCCCATAGTGAGTATCGTAGTATTTCTTTTCCTCCTCCCTGTCAGTGATGAAAATTTTGATACTGATTTGTCTTTCTCAGGCGACTTGGTGATCCATCCTATTTGTCATGGAACCGGAACCCAGGAGGTGGCTGAACAAGATTGTGACACATTCTCAAGGGGCTTGGCTTGTTTTCTCTCTAGTGATTGCAATTTCCTGTATATGAAACTGTGGAGTGATGACTATATCACATCCGTCATAGTTGTGTGTAATTTGGTAAGGTATCTGGAAATTTCGTGGGTAGTTTCCAACCCCAATAACGCTGTAATTTTCTCCTTTATTTGGTTATGTTTTCCTTTCCTGTGCTCTGTTAATTATTACCTCTTCCATTTCTCTTATGGCAATTGCTATAATTGGAATGGTACCACATGCGGTTGTATTTATGGTTAATTAAGTTGAAGCCCCACTATTTATCTGCCATTTTGTGCAAGACATTTTTAGCTCGAGGGACATTATGCAGAGTTCTAGTCTTTTTTTTTTTAAAATGCAATGGACAGCAGAGGCATGAAATGCAATTAAAACTTGTTTTCATACTTCTTGTCCCCTTGAATTATCACGCTTCCTAAAATTAATAACATTAATATACACTACTACTTAAAATTATCCAAACCTTTCAATGTGGATCTTTCATGAGAGCTGCTTTTACCCCCAACGGGAAAAGTCAGCTTTTTGCCCCACCCCTATAAAATGACCAACTTACCCTAATAACTAATACATTAAAAATAAAAAAATCAATATATAAAGTTAGTTTTTTTGTTTATTTTATCTTTTTAGTTTTGTGTGTAATAATTATTTAATTATTTAATTCAGTAATTAATTTATTTTGATGAACTTAAATTATATTGTGACCTTATTTATATTTTTTGACTTATTTATGTGTTATAACAATAAGAAATAAAATATATATATATTACAATATATTGTTACCTTAGTTATTTATATTTTTTGGCATGATTATGTCATAACAAATAACAAATAAAAATATATATATTGCAATTGTAACAACATTTTATTTTATTATAATTAAATTTGCATTGACAATACATGAAAAATATATAAAACATACTATTTAATAATTCCACCGAAGTCTCCATCTGGAGTGTCTATTCCTCCACCAATTACTCCATACCACAAATTAATACGTAATGTATAAATATCAGCCCATCCTCTAGCTTCGTTCGATGCATGTTGGAACCACCATGTGGGTATCGGAGGTACGGGATAATTAGAGTGTAAAAAAACTTGTACGAAATGTTGATTAATAAGAGCAATAGCTATTTCTTTGCGCTCTT
>NMUG010008736.1:0-11525 GCA_002855965.1 Monotropa hypopitys
CGTCGGATTTTTATTTTATTTACCAAAGAATTGAATTTCAAAGGGAGTGGAAATTCGAGTCGTTACAGCACCTCAGCTGTGGATAAGGCTAGGTCCAATGTGGCAGCATTCGGAGTGTGGGACAGTGATCAGCTCGGCATAACATGGGCGGTGTGTATCGGTAATGATTAATAAGTAAGATATTGATCATTACATGTTCCCACTGTTATTAGGCCGAGAATGTATGTTAAACGTATGAGAAGAAGTTCAATCGACGGGAGATGAAGAGTTTGAGGGATTGATTGGATGGGAGACGAGAAGTCTACTGTCTATATTCATCACCTCTTCTTAATTAGTGGTTAAGAACATGGAACGTTGCATTAATGACGAGGGCCAAGAGGTATAAAAGCATATTGTTACTTCCTTCAGAGGGGATCCGCAATTCTGGTAACGAAACTCTGTCCAATTTTCCTCTCAACCCTTAGCATTTAATTCCTTTGATTAGGATTGAGTTTCTCTCTAACTGAGACTAACTTAATCATCGGAGGGCCTTCAAGCCATTTGGCTAGGGGTCATCTAACCTTTGTGGTTGCAGATTTACATTGAAGGCAGTCGAAGTAGAAAATAGAGCAAGAACATAAGGAGAAGAAGGTCGCAGAAACAAGAGAATCTATTAAAGTCAAAGTTATATCCTTGCAGGGGTAAAAGTTATCTTCTTACAATTAACGCCGTTTGTGGGAAATAAACAAAGCTTGATGAAAAAGTTGTGAACCAATTCGAAGTCAATAAAAACGGATGGCAGGAAGAAGCAATAACGAAATGTAAGAGCAGGAGAGGGGTACCGGAGATGGCAAAAGGGCCCTGATTAATCACTTAGAGCCACCACCGGCACCCAAAAAGTCAAGAAGTCACTCTCGTTTTCAAAGGGTGCTACATGGTGGTTCAAGTCACCATGTGGGGAAAAGTAAAGGAGTCCAGTTGCCAAAGACCAATTTGGAAGGGGAAGAGAACGTGATTTTGGAAGATGAATATTATTCGGAGGAAGAGGATATCAGGTCTAGATCTATGGGATCACAGTCCCAATCCAGATCAATTTCTGTAAGGAATGTGGACTTGCTCGAGATGATTAAGGCTCAGGCCCAAACCATCAAGCGCTTGGAGGGAGAGGTGAGTCGGTTGGCACAACAACAACACCCAACGGAGGTAGGCCAAGTGCCTCTAGCTGCTGGGGTCTCAAAAGATCAAGGGAGGCAAACAATCACGAATAATCTCGTGGCTGTTGGGCACCACAAAATGGAGCCCAATGCCATGGGAAGGGTCTGTGGGGTTTACAGGAGAGGAAGGAATCCACACACACCCCTCAGAGATGGAGGCAAGTGGTTAGGGATTCCCAATTTTTCGGCCAACCCTGCAGCCACACGAAGAGCCATGTGAATTCAGCAACTCCGACAAGGTCAGTAGCATCTGTCACAGACCTCGGGGAGCAGATAATGCGATGAGGGCTCCTATCCAAGCACAGTATGACCAGCAGAATCAGTAAAGGGGTAGTCAGGCACCCCGGGAGGAGATAAATGATCTGTGAAAGTACATTGATGAGCATATCAGAGGTAGGGGAACTGCCCAGGAAATAGCGAAGCACGTAGTGCAGCAGATAACGTCATGTCCGCTCTCCAGGGAGATCACATCATACAAGATTCCTAGGGGATTCACCCATCTAAACTTTCTCAAATATGACGAGAATGTGGACCCCATTGCACACCTGAAGGATTATCAGCAGGCACTCATCCTTTATGAGGGTGATGAGCTTCTTTACTGCAGAATGTTTGCCTCAAGCTTGGGGTGATCTGCATTGACATGGTATCACAAGCTTCCACCTCAATCTATTACTTCTTGGGAGCAATTAACTGAGACATTCGTGGGCCATTTCATGACCAACCGCGTAGCCCCAAAACATTTTAATTCTCTGACATCGCTGAGAAAGCGATCTAACGATAGTCTAAGGGACTATGTCAGTCAATATATTGAGATGTACAACGAGGTTGAAGATTGCACGGAGAAGTAGGCTATCTCCATGTTTAGATTGGGGCTCTCCTTTGGTGAGAAATTGAGGGAGACCCTAACTTTGAACCCATGTGGAGACCTTCCCAGAGTTAATGGAAAGAGTGGAACAGCATGCCAAATTAGAAGAAGTGCAATTGTCATGCCCCGGATTTTCAAACCAATTTTTTATTTTTTGAAATACAGTTTAAATAATAAAAAGGGGATACAACTATTTGCCATCCAGATACAGTCAGTTGAGTTCTCATTACATCACAGAATAGTACAAAGCAGAAGTAAAATGAAATAGAGAGCAGAAGAGAGGTACAAGTATAAGCCTACTACAACTGCTACTGTGAACAGAAAGAGCTACAAGTACAGAGTAAAGGAACTACAACTGAAAGTACTAAAACTGAAATACAACTGAAACAATGAATCTACACTACCCTGCACAAAAGAGGCCACTAGACACCTGCTCGGGGAGATAGGCCTAAGAGGGTGGAAAGGCGAGATGACTGTTCAGATGAGGACCTGACTCCTATCAGTTTCATCCACATGATTCATGGTGGAGAAGATCACCTCAGACGAGACCAAGCAAGGGCCCAGAAGCAAGGAAAGGCATCAGAGCGGCATGTACTCTAGTTGGGCCAAAAACATCAGAGAGAAGAAGACCCTGAGGCAGCCCAGATCTCCTTTTCAGATGTTGATTCGGAGGGGGTCACCTTCCCGTAGAGCGATGCTTTGGTGATAACCCTCAACATCAACAAGTTTGACATCGAACGGATACTGGTGGATCAGGGTAGCTCCACCGAGATCCTTTATTTTCAAGCAATTAGAAAGATGGGGCTAACCCATTAGGACCTGAAGGAAGCAAAGATCCCCTTGGTTGGGTTCACCGTAGTCCCGGTTTGGCCGTTGGGTTCTATTGTACTGTCGGTCAGAGCTGGATGGGTAACCAAAGAAGTGGAGGTTCCTGGTGGTAGATCTTCCATCTGCATATAATGCCATTATTGGTCGTGCCTGGCTTCACAAAATGGGAGCAATACCTTATACATACCACCAGGTGCTCAAGTTTCCTGGTCCTAAAGGGGTGGAAAGTATAAGGGGGAACCAGAAGTTATCTAAGAACTATTTTCTGGCATCAATCAAGCATACCCCAACAGCAGAGCAAGTAAAGACAATCGAGGTCCCTGACCAGCCCATTCTTGAAGATGTGGGTGTGGATCCTGGCTCACGTGTGGTGGAAAACCTGAGAAAGGTCCCCGTACATGAGTCCGACGAGGATAGGTACTTCTTCATCGGGGAAGAACTCCCTGAGACGGATGCCTTAGAATTGGAACAGTTGTTAAAAGTGAATATTGACGTGTTCGCTTGGACTCCAGCAGAGATGACCGGGGTAGAGCCAAGTGTTAGATGTCATCATCTCAATGTTGATCTATGCCACCATCCAGTCATACAGATAAGACATAGATCTATCACGCATCACACCGAGGCAGTAATGGAAGAAGTTGACAAGTTATTGAAAGCTAATGCTATAAGGGAAGTGTATTACCCTGAATAGATTTTAAACACTGTTGTTGTAAAAAAGAAAAATGGAACTTGGCGTGTGTGCGTTGATTTTACAAGTCTAAATAAAGCATGCCCTAAGGATACGTTCCCTATGCCTAAGATAGATCAATTGGTCGACGAGGAGAAGACTTCATTCATCATTCCATTGGGATTGTATTGTTATAAAGTTATGCCCTTCGAGCTGAGAAATGCTGGGGCAACTTATCTGAGACTAGCTACGCTCATGTTCTGGGATTTGATCAGGAAGACCATGGAAGTGTATATAGATGACATGGTGGTCAAGTCCAAGGAGACGGACTCTCACCTTGTCGATCTGTGTAAAACATTTGAAGTACTAAGGTAGTTCAAGCTAAAGCTCAACGCCTCAAAATGTGCCTTTGGAGTAAGTTCTGGCAAATTTCTGGGCCATCTTGTAACAAGGAGGGGCATTGAAGCTAATCCAGATCAGATCATTGCTTTACAGACTCTCCAAAGTACAAGAATGACCAAGGAAGTTCAGCGTTTCACTGGGATGGTGGCCGTACTAAACCAATTTACTAGCCACAGCTTGGATAAGTGCATGTCATTCTTCCAGTTGCTAAAGAAGAGTTCAAAGTATGAATGGGGGCAGACTGTGAAGCAGACTTCCAAGATTTGAAGAAATATTTGGCATCACCACCATTGATAGCTACTCTAGAGCCAGGGGAAGTGTTGACTGTCTACCTTTCGGTATCGGAGCATGTTGTCAGTGCAGTTTGATTAAAGAAGCACAACGTCAATAGGTTCCAGTGTATTATGTGAGCAAAACTCTGTTGGATGCAGAAACCAGATACCTCCCATTGGAGAAGCTTATTCTGGCCTTAGTGATGTCATCAAGGAAGCTGCAGCATTACTTCCTCGCTCATCCTATCAAAGTTCCCACCACTCATCCAATAGGGTATGTCCTAAAAAAACAGACCTGTCTGGGAGGGTGGCTGGGTGGTCCATGGAATTGGGCGAATATGATATCGAGTTCATCCCCCGCACAGCCATCAAGGGTCAAATTCTAGCCGATTTTGTAGCCAATTTCTCACAAAGTCTTGTCCCAGTTTCAGAATAGCAAGTTATAACAGAAGAGGACCCCGCACATCCTGAGTTAAAGGCCAATAAGCCATTCACAGAGGAGTTATGGAAGCTCTATGTGGATAGATCTGCCTGCAACAAGGGATCAGGTGTGGGGGTGGTTTTGATCTCTCCAGAAGAACTTGTTTTAGAACAGTCCATACGGCTAGCCTTCAAGGCCTCAAATAATAAAGCAGAATATGAAGCTATGCTGGTCGGACTGAGTAGTGCTCAGCAGTATGGGGCAAAGCATTTGATGATACATTGTGACAGTCAATTGGTAGTCAACCAACTTTCTGGTGAATACGCGGCTAAGGATGATCGGATGGCGTTGTATGTAATAGAAGTAAAGAAGATGCTCCAGGACTTTAATCAGGTCTAAATAATTCAAATCACTTCGAAGCAGAACAGCCATGCAGATGCACTGGCATGTCTTGCTTCTTCGGTATCTTCTGAGCTTTGCCGCACAGTTTGTGTGGACACAATCCAGCAGTCGAGCATTCAGACTCAAAAACGAGAAGAAGTACAAGAGGTAGACCTGGGTTCGAGCTGGATGGATCCCATTATAATTTATCTTAAGACTAACCAGTAGCCAGATGATAATAAGGAAGCCCATAAGCTCAGAATCAAAGCGGTAAGATTTTGGTTAGAATCGTAGGATATTTTATACAGAAAATCCTTCACATAGCCTTACCTTCGGTGTGTGCATCCCTCACTCGTTCAACAGTTTTTATTTGAAATTCACGAAGGGGTGTGCGGCAGCCACATAGGGGGGAAGATCAATAGCCCACAAGGCTATCTCTCAAGGTTTTTGGTGGCCCTACATGCAAGAAGACGCTAAGGTATATGTTCGAAAATACGAAAAGTGTCAAAAGTTTTCCTCTATTATACACACACCTTCAATGGATTTGGCACCGCTCACAAGCCCATGGCCCTTTGCTCAGTGGGTCTGGATATTGTGGGTCCTTTGCCAACAACTTGGGGAGCCAAGAAGTATTTGCTTGTGGGCACAGACTATTTTACGAAGTGGATTGAAGCAGAACCGTTAGCAAAGATCACAGAGTACAACACCGAATAGTTTGTATGGAAGAACATTATAACTCGTTTTGGAATCCCATATGCTTTTTGTATCAGATAATGGCACGCAGTTCTAAGACAAGTTTAAAAAATTCTGTTCGACCTACAAAATAAAGAATTTTTATGCTTCAGTGAGTTATCCGCAGAGTAATGTCCAAGCTGAGGCCTCGAACAAGACCATGCTGAATGGAATAAAGAAAATGTTGTAGAAAGCTAAAGGAGGATGGATAGACGAGCTGCTATGAGTCCTCTGGGCTTACCGTACTACGCTAAGACGAGCTACCAGAGAAACTCCTTACTCACTTGCTTATGGCTCAGAGGCAATAATTCCTTTAGAGATTGGGATCCCAACAATCATAACTCATTTAGTGGAACAGGGGGCAATGATCAGGCTCTCGCCATGCAGCTTGACTTAGCAGAAGAGAAACGAGAAAGGGCTCTGATCAAATTAGTCTCCTATCAGAGCCAATTGGCCAAGTTTCACAATCGCAGAGTTACACCAAGAGAATTCAAGGTTGGGTACATGGTTATAAGGAAGGTACTGGGCAACACTAAAGATCCAGCAGACGGGAAGTTGAGGCCAAATTGGGAAGGGCTAAATTGGCATAACAGGGCGGGGAGCTTATAAATTGCAAGGTCTTGATGGAGATCAAATTCCCCGTACCTGGAATGTTTCAAATTTGAAGAAGTTTTACCAATAAATATTGATGATGTATTCTTGTGTTCAGACGAATTTTTGTGGGATTATGAACTAGTTCAGTTGGCATGTTATTTTTGCACAAGTATGCTCCGGTGTTGATTTGAGTCAAGTTGGAAGGTTGAATGAGAAAGTCAAGTCATGTCCAGCCTTCACTTCCTCATTTAAGGGGGTAATAGTCCCAAGCAGGAAATGCTTGGAATGGGTTGAGAAGGCCCATGACTGCTGTTCCCGAGCTAAGGACCTTGATGTAATATCCCAAGGATCCTGAACTCAAAAAACGAAGGTTCTTAGTTGATCCTAAACCGAAAGCCTTAAAAGGGATGAAAATCTCAAGAGGACCAAGGCTTGAAATCGGTGGATGGTTCTGAGCAGGGAATGCGGGAAATGGGTCGAGAAGGCCCATAACCATTCTCCCGAGCTCAGATCCTTTAGGGGATGAGAAGTCCCAAGGATCTGGCCTCAAAATTTGGATAAAAACGATTTTAGGTTGCTTACTGGTCCTAAGCCAAAAGCTTTAAAAAGGGACAGTTATCTCAAGAGAGCCAAGGTTTAAAACAGATGGGATAACCTAAAAGGGTCAAGTTGATCCTCAATCCTTCATTGCTTTTAAAGGATAAGAAGTTCCAAAGCATCCTAGGATTGAAATGAGTGAGAAACTCAGGGAACTATAATATTCCTTGGCTAAAAAAGCAATCGATTTTTGCCTAAGGCCTAAATAAGAAGAGTTACCCAAAAGCTCGCATTGCCAATATATATAGGGCACTGCAGCACGTGGGATTTAGCGATTGTAATGAATCAGAAGTGAAAGCACGGGCATACAACAAAAAATGAAAACATAATTTATAAAGACAGAAGTTTCAGAAAAGTTCAAAGGAGCCATTGCCACATCTAGCAAATAAAAAGCAAAGATATCAGCAAACTAGTTGCCAATATCAGTAGTTCATAGATTAAGTTATTACAGATCCAGTTGGAATAAAAACTAAACCTAGCACCTCAGTGTGTGAAATCTCAGTGGATGGCCCTGTGGTAGGAGCCAAAGGTGGATCAGACATGAGCAAATCAACAGGAATGTTTTCGGTGGGGATGTTTAGTCCAGATCAATTGAAAAAGTTGGAACAGCGTCAGAGATGAATGGTGGAATAGTGATATCTGTGATCTGAGAAATCGCCACATCATCAGAAGATGAGAATGCGGCAACATGGATCTCAGTAGTAATGTTGGCAGACGACGACAGGGCAGCAGTTTGACCAATTGCAACTTCAGATGAGGAGAGCATAGTTGTGGAAATAAGTCCTTGGGTCGATGGCAGTGCGGATCTAGTTTCTTCTACTGCCAGGGACTCAAGCTGCCATGATACAAATATGAAAGGAATGGGAGTAACTGCGTGAAGTCCTGAATCCACTGGCACCCCCATGAAATCTAGCGCCTCTCCCAAGTATCTAGAAAAAATTGAATCCTCCAGGCCAGGGAGTGACTCTGTGAATTCTTTCATATACTCCTCGCCTATTTCGTGAGACCCTGCTGCATGCTTAGCAGCATACCTGTCATATTTCGCCTTTTTGACTTCTTGAAGATGCCTCTCCTTCAGTTCAAACATCTCTTTGTGCGCCTGTTCAAGGTCGATAGATCATTTTATGAATTTGGCATTGGCTGCCTCCATCTCCTCTTAGTGAAAGTTGATTTTTTTCTTCAGCTCATCCCGAGCATCAGCCTTCATTTTCTCCAGGATGTCCTACTGAGTTTTGTATCGACTATCGGTCACTAACTGCACTTGGGCCACTTTAGCTTTGAGAGTCAGTACATCACCTAGTAGTTGGCTAGCCTTCTCGGTCAGCATGGCAATCTTTGCATCCTTCTTGCCAATTTGGACGAGTCGGTTGCTATTCATTTCTTACTCGTGGTCAGATTGGACTTTAAGATCAACAAGCCTTTTGTTCAAAACGGTGATGCACTGGACCGCCTAGAGGAAGGTATAAGAATAAGTATGAGCAAGTGACAAGTGATAAGTTATTAGAGAAGTGTGTTGAAGAGTTACCTTGAAGGAGCTAGAGCAAACTGAAGAGTACAGGTCGCTGGAATCACATTTTCCCTCCAATTCTATATCCCAGGGAAGCAGAATGGCATCGGTAAGTCCTGTAGCAGTCAATAGTTCATCAACCGTATCTGATATTTGAACAAAGGTTTCCCCTCCTTTCTTCAGCATAGGAAGCCACATAGTAAGATCGAAGGTGGTCCTTGGACGTCGTGGACAGTCTGTCCGGGCCTTCTTGGATGGTGGGAGATCATCTTCAGCTTCAGAAGGGGTAATGACATCAACGTCTATGGGGACTACTGCTACAATTGGAAGCGCGAGAGTTGGCTCAGTAGTAACAAGTAATGGTGCAATAAGTTGGGTGGAGATAGATTTGCTTGGTCGAGCTTTGGGGATAGTTTTCTCAGCAGTTGTAGGGCGAAGGCTGGTTCCGGTAGCAACAACAGCTGCCAGCGCGGCTGTTAGCAGTGCGTCTGAAGTAGTAGGTGTTATCACCCAGCGGCCTGGTGGGGAGCGAATCCTGTTATCAGCTAGTTTTTTTCAGGCTCCGCTAAGGTTGAATCGAGACATGTTTTCTTGTTCTTCTGGGCTAGTTTGTGGTTCAGGAAGGGGAGCAGCTCGGCTAGAGACACCGGTTTCAACAATGATAGATTTGTCTTATTCTACTTGTGCTCCTGATATTCTGACTAGGGTTCTAGTAGGTTGAGTTGACCTATGGGCATCCGGATCTGGGTTGATTGATAGGGTAGGTTGTCTTATACCGCGATATCCCCGGTAGTGTGGGACGTAGTCCAGAAGGTTGGAAATGGATCTGTCAAGGGTGAATTTACGGGAATCCTTATAGTTCAGGGCTCGGTAGACCTCAGCAGATTTGTATTCTTTGAACTTTAAAGATTTCTTGTTGATCTTATTGGTTGATGCAATAGGTCAGAGGATGGGAGTCAGTAAGGGAGTTATAAAAAGTTTTGAAAAGCATAAGAAAGAAATAAGAACTGACAATGGGGATCCGTTATGTCGCGAGAGGGAGCAGGTCTGTTCTTTACCAGTGGTGTACTCCCAATTGCCTGTAACAATGAGAAGATGATCGTCATTACCCTTTTTGGTGTTTGGGATACTTTCAACAAGTCTCCATCTCTCATTTCTATACTTGAAGTACCAGACTCCTTATTGGGTACTGTTTATTGTGTAATGGTAAAGAATTTCATGAATGGTCATCTTGGACCCAGTTATGCGATTGAGGGCAGCAACCCCTATCACGATGCACACCATGTTGGTGGACATCTGCTTAGGGGTGAGACCCGTATAACTGCAGAAGTCACGAAAGAGAGGCTCAAGGGGAAATCTGATTCCCACCTCAAAGATGTTTATTAGGGGAATCACTAAGGTATTGGCATCCGCTTTTTCGGATTTATATCCACAAGGGGCTAACTCGACAGCCACATCTTCAGGGATGCTATAATAATCCCGTAAGTCAACCATCTTCGCACGATTATTCACTTTACCCAAAAAGAGACTCATGGTCAGCAGGAGGGTAGATGAAAGATGAAAAAGGAGATGTTAGCGTTTGTGGACAACTTACTGATGCAGAAGGGATAAAGAGCAAAGGAGTTGCATCGTGGGTTCGATATAGGTATTTAAGCGAAGCAGAATTTGGGCGGTAAAAGTTTGTTTTGGCAGAGGACAATGAAAAGATTTTGAATCGGTAAAGAATGTTTATCTCAATTTGCGAAAATTCAGTACCGATTATAGCGTAGGGGTCCCACCGCATTAATGGGGTAATGATGGTTGTCGGTTATAAATGAATGACGGTTATAAGTTAAAGCTTAATTGCACGATGTCGTTTTTGCAGTCCGAAAATCTTTGACTACTTCTGCAGTGCGGCTGAATCAGTCAAAGTTGGGGAGCAATTGTGGTAGGGTAAATCTAGATTAGCCATGTGGCATATGGATTTGGATTCCCTGCGTGGCAACTCAGTGCGATAAAGGTATAAGGAATGATTATACACCAGATGTGATAATTATTGTCTGTATATGGCATTGCGGGAATAAGGTCAATGCGACAGGGTTGACATCCGGGCAGCGCGGTATACAGTAGTGCGGTAATACAATATGGATTCCCCTAGGTCTGGCTAACAGTAAGTCCATAGAGAATCTGTGTTAAGGATAAGGTTTAGCCAGCCATGGCTAAACATCCAGATAGCATGTTATCTTTATCAAGGGACATACGGTACTGGACCGAGGAGGAATTAGCCAGATGTGTATTCCCTGAATCATACTTGGACTAGAGTGTACGAGATAAGGCCCATCGTGGGCCCAATACCCATGTAGTACCATGGATCAGGTCAGGCCCAATGGGCAGAACATCCTAGGAGTGCGGCATGGAGGTTTGGGCACCATGACTGGCATCTCAGCAGTTTAGTTTCCTTCATCTTTTTTATCAAAAACACTACACATACACTAACATTCAGAAACGGAAATTCGGTTGCTTGTGGGGGATTCGGCTTGTTCCCGAGAAATCTTGACAATCGGAGACCGATGTCGTGAATAAAATAAGAAGCGGTAGGTGCACCTTCTAGTCTGCTCAGCTTCTGGAAAATCTGTTCCATTGGGAACGTCAGACTTCGAAGATAAGGTCCGTGCAAAATTCGTTCACTGATTTCCGAGACTGTTGGTCAGCTGCGGGGAAAACCGAACAGATTGACGTTCATCCTTAATTAAATCTCGGATCTGGATCGGACGGATTCAATTTTTGTACCTGCTTCTTGATAACTGATTTACTGTCAATATTTCGTTTGATAACAGAATTTTGACTGTGCATACGGGATTTTGCTCGTTCCTGAATATTGTAACTGTTCGGATGCGGTTTCGGTGCCGTCCGTCAAAAATTTGTCTTGACTGGTGCGTCGACTTTAAATTCCGAGACAGGTAAATATTCTTCAGCACTTTACCGCTGCTCGCTCACTGTTGCTGAAATTTTTGGATAACGTCGGTGTTGTTCGCGAGGGGTCCGAACATCCCGGATGTGCATGTTAATCCCTGAAAAGATATTTTT
>NMUG010008737.1:0-11524 GCA_002855965.1 Monotropa hypopitys
AGGTTCGGGTGGGTTCGGCCCAAAGTCCTAAAACCGAACACCGAACCGAAATTTCGATCGGTTTTTAAAAAAACCGAAAATGGACCGATTGCATGTTTGGACCGACCGAAAACCGAAAAAATCGGTCGGTTTTTTCGGTCGGGTCGGTTTTTTCGGTTTCGCTTTCACCCCTAGCAAATATGATGCTGATGAAATTCTTAATGTCAAATGTATCCTAAGGTGTTTCAAAATCATCTCCAGTTTAAACATAAACTATTGTAAATCTGTATTGTTCACTGTAGAAAAAGTTGGGAGCAATCCTGAGCCAATTGCAGAAATCATGGGATGCTCCCCTGGTTCATTACCTATGAAGTATCTTGGAATCCTAATTGGAACAAGTCCTAGAAGAATCTCCACATGGAAGCCAATTATTCAGAGAATAAAGCAGAGGTTGTCAAAATGGAAAGGAAGACTGCTATCTAAGGCGGGAAGGCTAACACTCATCAACTCAACTCTGGCTAGTCTACCTATCTATTTTATGGCCATATTCAAAATTCCAGTTCAGATTGTTAAAGAAATTGAGAAATGTCAAAGGCAATTCTTATGGGGGGAGGAAGTTCATCTAGAAAGCTGCACTTTGTCAGGTGGAACAAGCTCAAGAAACCAAAGCAGATGGGTGGTCTGTGGATCAAATGCTTGACATCTCAAAACAAGGCCCTGTTGGTGAAATGGTGGTGGATGTATCATTTAAACAGAAATGCAATGTGGGTGAAAATTATAGAAGCTGCTCATCCCTACAATAATTTAAAATGGCCTGCTATGTCTGTTGTCCCTGGGGCATCCAGAATGTGGCTGGACATCAGCTCAATTCTAAACGACAATCCTTCAACTCTAAATGTTGTGCAACAAGGCTTCAGATGGAAGATAAAGGCAGGAAGATCTGTGAGTTTTTGGCATCACCCGTGGCTGAGAGAAGAAAAGCTAATGGAAGCATTTCCAAGGCTTTACAACATAACCAATGTCAAATAGGTATCTCTATTCCATGTACATTCATTAATCTTAACTAATCAAGATTGTCAACTGTTTAGGAGAAGGTTATTCCAGTGGGAAGAGAACAATTGGGCAAGAGTGAAACAAGCAGCCAAAGAGGCTATTGCCAGTCCAAATGGTACAGACGCACTACTTTGGAAATGGTCCACAGATGGAAACTTTACTACAGTAAGCATGTATAACCTATGTGTTCAAGCAAATCAACAAGTGCAATTGAGATTAGCAAAGGTGTGGAACAATACCATTCCCCCAAAAATCCAGTTATTTGGATGGATGGCAATGCAAGAAGCAATCGCAATGAGGGATGTTTTGCTTAAAAGAAAAATTTTACCAAACACAATCAATGAGAAGCAATGCCTACTATGTAATCAAGAGGATGAATGCTCTAATCATCTGCTCTTAACATGCCATATGAGCTGGTCAGTGTGGTCAAAAGTTATCAACAAGTGGGGCTTAACCTGAGTTCAACCACGAACAATCGCTGAGTGTTTTGTTTGGTGGTGCCAATCTCACCTCAAGGTCAGGCGCTGCAGTTATGGAAGATTTTTTTCTTCTCGGTCATCTGGTCCATCTGGCTGGCAAGGAATGATGCCATCTTCAACAGATCTGTCGTATGTATAGACTCAATTCATCAACTGGTTGATAGGCGTGCTGCATTCTGGGGGAAGCTATCGTTAGATCTACAGTTCTACTCTCAAAATGACATAATGAATAACCTGCAAGGAATCATCCGAGTGTTAAACAATAAGAGAAAATATAAATCTACTCAATAAGGTACCTCGTCAGTCTGTGCTTTAACAAGTGTCTCTCAAAGCGAGAAGGTCCACTGTTGAAAGATTTCGTGGATTGGGTAGTAGCGATGGCTGATCAGGAGCTGTTAGTAGAGAGATCGCAAGCCCTTTCTTTTGTCTCAGTCTACATAGGATCCCAAAGAAGTGTGTCTGATTTCATCTCTTCGCGTCGGGCTTGGGGCGTGGTGTTCATTGCACATAGTCGTATACAGAGATGAAGGTTCTGAGTGGAATCATTACTACAGCTGGTGGGATGGTTGCAAGGCTTTATGGCGGTTGTGATATTAAGGGATGTATTTTACTTTCTTAGGGGTTGGTAGTCTACAAGTAATGATCCTTTACCGAATTTAATTTTAGTAGGGGTTGGTAGTCTGCATGTATTTCTTTTACCGATTTGTAAATTGTATTCACCTTGAATCAATAAATTTTCTCTTTCCAAAAAAAAAACCCTAGGTTATGAAATGCAATCCACAAAAACTATGGTCATTCAATCAAACCTACGTACACACACACATACTCAATAGGAGTTAAGAATTTACCTACCGGAGCATCGCCGGAAAAGTCGCGGAGAAGTCACCAAAAAACGTCCTCAACACCACCATGATCCGAGCCCGCCATTGCGTAGATCTCTTTAAGCTCTCCATGGTTTGTGAATGACATTTCCTCAATCAATGAACCCCAAGAATACCCTAGGCACGAGAATCTCCTCCAATGGACGATCCATCACCATAGCCGCGTAGAGGGAGGAGAGGAGAAGAGGGTTTGTGAAGACCAAATCTTAAAAAGATTGGTGGATGTGGATGGATTTGAGGGAGAAGAGAGGGGATTTTAGGGTTTTTAGAGCGAGGGGGAGCATTTTAGGAATATATATATATATATAGAGAGAGAAAGTGTTTTAATGAGCCAAAATGCATGACTCGTAACTTAAAACCAAAAATCTGTTACCGTCGTCCGGACAGATACCATTACAGATTACATCTCAGTACTTACCAGGTGTGAAAGTAGTGAATGCTTTGAAATTTCCCGTCATGTTCCTTGGAAATCTACTCCAGGGAAGAAAACTCTGAACATATTGAATATACTTCACGTTTCTTGAATTCTTCAATCAATTATAGATTACATCTCAGTACCTACTTTTATACTAACTGACTAACCGACTTAACAAACATAACAGCTTTTTGAATGAATGATGAGAGCTGTCAAACTTAAACCGACTATATTGAAATACATAAACTAATACATGATATTCCGAAAGATCACAAACTATCTTCTGGAATAGCAAGAAGCCACAACATCAACTTCTAGAAGACCATGAGCGACCTACCAGAAGATCACAAGCTCATAGCTTGAACATCAACATTAATAAACATCTTCTTCCGGAAGACTAGAAACCATGTACTGGAAGATCACAGTGACGATCATAAGTAGGGCTGTTCACGGATCGAATTTGGTCGGGTTCGGGTCGGGTTACATCCGACCGGGTTTCCATCGGATTTAGTCGCGGGCTACCTGAAACCGAAGAGGAACACTAATGATTTTTTCGGGTTTTCGAGTTTTTGGGTTGGTCGGTTTCGGTCGGGTTAGGTCGGGTTGATCGGGTTGGTCACTACATTGGGCTGGTGTAAGAGGCAAGTGCATTGAGAAATTAAAGAATGGGCTGGGCCAAGGGCTTTGGCGGGTCATTTCGGTCGGGGTCGGTCGGGTTGTGAAAATATTTGGGTGCCCAAGCTAGCCCGAATCCGACCGGGTTGTGGGAAAAAATTCGGATCGGGTCCTAATGTTCAGGTCGAGTCGTTGGGTTGGGTCCGGGTTTTTTGCACAGTCCTAATCATAAGCCATGACCTAAGTGTCAGCTTGTCTAACATCTCCCCTTAAGCTATTGGGAGGTGTAAATCATACCATCAGCTTGTTTATCAGGAATTGAAACCTGGATTTAGCCAGAGGATTAGTAAACAGATCAGCAAGTTGATCTTGAGTGCCAATATGATACACAGAAATTGACTTGGCAAGAACCTTCTCTCGAATGAAATGGTAATCTACTTCAATGTGTTTGGATCGAGTATGAAACACCAGATTTGAGGACAAAGAGATTGCAGAAAGATTATCACACCATAAAATGGTAGGAGAATGTGTGGAAATATGAAGATCATGAAGAAGCATTCTTAACCATGAGATTTCTTGAGCAACATGAGCTAAAGCTCTATACTCTACTTCAGTAGAATACCTTGCAACAGTAGGTTGTTTCTTTGCTTGCCATGAATTGAGATTATGACCTAGAAAAATACAAAATCCAGAGGTAGATCTCCTATCTGAAATACTACCTGCCCAATCAGCATCAGAGAAAGCAGTTATTTAAAAATTCTCTGGAGAATAATGAAGACCTTTATCAATGGAGCCCTGAAGGTATCTCAGTATTCTTTTGACAGAAGAAAAATCTCCATTGGTAGGATTTTGCATATGTTGACAGGCTAAGTTAACAGCTAGAGAAATATCAGGTCTTGTAATAGTAAGGTATTGAAGAGCTCCCACAAGACTTCTATAAAAACTTGGTTGATTAAAAGGAAGAGAAGAGTCAGCAGCAGTAGACACTTTCACAGCCAAAGGTGTGGAGCAAGATTTGCATCCATACATACCAGCCTTGGTAATCAAATCAGAAGCATATTGTTTTTGAGACAACAAAACACCATTATCAGTAGGAACAATTGAGATTCCTAGAAAGTATGTCATTGAACCAAGATCCTTCATGGCAAATGAAGCTTGCATACTGGTCAACAAACTGGAGATATAAGTAGAACTATTTCCAGTCAGTAGAATATCATCAACATAGATAAGAAGAATGGTAATGGTATCCTTGGTTTTTCTGATAAACAAAGAAAAATCACAATGACTTGAAAAAAAAAACCTGAGTCAACAACCATGAGCTAAAGGTAGAATATCATGTCCTTGGAGCTTGTTTCAAACCATACAAGGCTTTATGCAATTTGCATACACTGTGAGGCTGAGCAGATGATATAAATCCAGGAGGTTGAGACATATAGACCTCCTCATTTAAGACTCCATAAAGAAAAGCATTGGAAATATCAAGTTGTTTGATGTTCCAATGAAAATGTAATGCCAGACACAAAATAATCCTCACAGTAGGTTGTTTAGCCACATGACTGAATGTTTCTGTCACACTCCGGAAATTTTAATTAATTTCCATCGTTTAATAAATCGAAAATCTTTAATCGCATTTAAAATTCATCGATTTGATTCATTCTTCAAATCAAAAATCTTTATTCATGAAAGTCGTAGAGAATTTGATTACGAATCCAACGCAACTTGAATCGTCTCAATCGGATTTCAGACGAGGAAGTTATGGCCAAAATACTCTCGGAAATCCAATCATTCAATTCGGTGCAAAATTACTCTCCTCGACCGTTACCCCAAAATGCGCCGACCAGTCGAGCCTAGTCAGTGGGCACCTCTGTGAGGTCCCGACCGGTCGAGGCAAATCCGCCGACCGGTCGTGAAGGCTTATTTTGCTGTTTTTCTGAGTTATTGAAGGGCAAACTTGTCTTTCCATGTGGGGGGTCCTATATAAGTCTTTGGGTCCGAGAATATGGAGTCTTCTTCTCCATTTTGAACCCCTAGACTCCCCCTTCTCCCTCACCTCTCCCTCTACCTTCTCTCTTGAATCCATGGAGATCTATGGTGGATCTCAACAAAATCAAAGAAGGAACGTTGCCCTCCTCCTCCTTCTCTACGCATCCATGGCCATGGATCGTCCATTGGCGGTAAGTTCCCCCTCTCTCCAAAACCTAGATATACTTCCTCTCTCTTCATTACATGATTATTGGTAGCTTGTATAAGGTTTTGGTATTTGGAAACATTGTAGAGCACCTCGAGAGCTTCACAATGGTGAGCTTAGTGTACTCCGGCCATGGTGGTTTTCCGGTGACTCCTCCGGTGACTTTTCCGGTGACTCCTCCGGTGACTTTTCCGGTGACTCCTCCGGTGACTTTTCCGGCGACTCTCCGGTGGGTAAACTCTTAACTCCTATCTTGTGTGCGTGCGTGGATGTCTATAGAATTCTTATTCATCATTGATTTCCTTCAATTTCATAATCCACGTCATGTGTTGTATTGATTTCACATATCGTAGTGATTGGGTCTATAATGCTTGAGGCGACTTGAATTGGGTTCTATTGTCGTAGTAGGATCAATTGAGAATTGCTTGGGGTTCGTGGAGTGATTGATACGTTGATTGAAGGTTCGTAGAACTTAGACCCTTAAGGTGTTCTATGAAATGCTTGAATGAGATTTGGGTTGTGTTTTGAAGGGTTTGGGTTACTTGGGTTGTAGTAGTACTCTTGTGGTTATTGGGTTGGTCTCTAGAACCCCCTTTGGGCAAATGTTGATCCTTAAATCATTACTAGGTCGTGGTTGTTGGTAATTTGGTGAATGTGGGCTTGTGATATTGGGCGTCGTTGGGTTTCCCTTTGAACGTTGTTGTGCCGAGTCTTTGACTTGATGGTAGGTTGCCCTTGGTTGTGGAACCTTGTTGATTGATGGAAACCTAACAATGAACGCAATGAACTTAATGAACGACAAATACGGAGATGGATCCTACGAGGACCACTCCTTGGCAATGTTGAATCATTTACCTAAATCCAACCTAATGGAACACAAATGATCATGTGAGGAGTGTTGTGGTGCGATGTCGTAAGGAGGTACCATTCAAGGGATTGGGAAGGAGTTTGCCCCAACCCTTGAGATTGATATTTGATTGTGAATTATATCCCGTGACCCCTCCCTTGTGTGTGTGGGTAGGACTTTGTGTGGTTGATGGTACCCGCCCGGGTTTAGGAAGGAGTTTGCCCTGCCCGCGTACGACCTCGAGTTTAGGAAGGAGTTTGCCCTACTCGGATGATTTCGTGTGTGATGCCCAGGAGCCTTCCCTTGAGCCGCCAAGTAGGAAGTGCAGTTTTGGGTTCGTTTGTTGTCCTGCGTGTCTCTTTTGTGTCGCCAAGGGGGACTAGCGGATATGGACCTTTGCGGTGTCCAGTGACCCCGCCCTTGTGTGTGTGGGTAGGACTTAGTGCGACCTCCTAGTACGTGACTCACATAGTCGACAATGTGGGTAATGTTGGAATGGATGGCTTGGGCTCTCTTGATTTCGTCAAGTGGAGACAATTGTTGATAATAAATGAATAATAGAAAATCTACCTCTTTAACTCAAATATGTCTCCAAGATGATTAACACCTGAATCTATAACAATCATGGAATGGTGGATGGTGTTGGTGGTGAAGTAGTGGTTGTGCTTGGGTTACCTTTGGAGTTTGTTGGTTGTCTTACTTGTCGTTCTTTGGGTTGGTTACGTTTGGGTTGTACTCACCTATCACGAGTGAGAGTGTTGGTTTACCTTGAGGTCCCGCGGTTATTGCTGTCCTTCCGTACCTTGGGTTCTCTCTCTTTCTTTACCTTGTGAGGATACTTAGGCACACATTCGCATGTGTGCACTTGGTAGTAGTTAATAGTTTTCCTGCTGAGCCGTGGAATGCTCAAACCCTCTTTCTTTCTCTTTTTAGTCTGTTTGCAGGGTGCTGTTGGTTGGTAGATCTTGGAGTCTAGCCAGTTGCTGGATCCTCTGTGGAGCTTGCAGCTTTGGTTCTCTCCTGGACCTCCTGGGTACTTCGTTGTACAGCTTTTCAGTTCAGTTGTTGTAGTAGGTAGCTGGTGTACCCCCCCCCTTCCCCTTCCCTCTCTCTTTCAGTTGATAAGTTGTAATAAATTCAGTAGACTTGTATTCTCTCTCTTTTCTGTATCATTTGTGATGTAATGAATGTTCTACTGATTGTGATGAATAACAATGATTAACACCCTCTTTTTTATATATGTCTTTCAAAAAAAATATGCTTGAGATGTTTTTATTAAAATCGAGGGGTGTTATAGTTGGTATCAGAGCTTTCAGTTTGAATACCTTTGAACCGTGGGGAGACACCTAGTCTCCATGGGTTCTCAGGATCATTACTTGCAACTATGATCATTCTGGTGTGCCTTTGAGCATCATTCCATCCTTGATGTTGGTTTCTCTGTTCTTACTCACTCCTTGGTCGTTGGGCACCCCCAGGCCATTGGAGGTTGAGTGTATGTTTGTTGAATCCCTCCTTGAGATTCTTGATACCTTGATTTGAGGCAAAGTCTTAATTTCGATGGTTTGGTGTAGTGAATCTCCGGTGGTTGATCATAGCTGATTGGTTAAAGTCTTCCGCGATGTACTCTTGTTTGTTTGCTTGATTGTTGGATCCCTTTCGTGTTCCGGAAGTTGGATTGGAGAATTTTGGAGTTGATAGAAAACCGTAAAGTTGGGTCTTCTTCCTTGTGCCGATTATGAGTTTTTGCGAGGTTGGAACTGTTAGAGGTTAAATATCGGATATAAAGCATTGCAGTCATAGTTTCTCCTTGATTAGTCGAGATGGAAGAAGATAGTCCGATTTGTGGTAATTCTATAAGAAGAATAGAAGGAGTTAGTGACTTGAGATCATTCAGAATAGACGGGGTTGAGTAGACCCACTGATGGTTAGTTGGTTGTGTGGCTATCTGGCTATTTGGGTGTTTGATTAGTTGGTTATTTCGGTGATTTGGTTTCTTGGTTATTTGGGTTGTGTAATGACTTAGGAGGTAGCCATGTGCTGGCTTTATCTCGATTGGTTAATTAGGATTGATAGGTGATTTGAGAGATGGACTTGTTTGGGATGCCTTGGGGTTTGCTCGATGGGTTATTGTCATGTTATGAGTTGGGAAAGTGGTTTGAGGATTTTAGTTCTCTCTCGAGATTTGAAGCGATGGAGTGGGTAGGGTTATCTTACGGGTTCCTTTGAAGTGATTTGTGGGTTTAGTGGCCGTGTTGGTCAAAGGTTCTGATTTGGTGATTGAGGTTATAGTATCACTTGTGACTTAGAGTAGTGATGTGCTTGGAATTATCTTTGGGGTTTCTTGGAAGTGTCAGTTGATGTTTTGACCCGATAAATGAGATTGTGGTATCGCTTGGTAATTGAGTTTGTGGTGTCGCTTGGAGGCTTAGATGTCTTGTGAATTTCTTTGGAGAGCTCCTCGAGTTCCGTTGGGATGACGTTTGATGGTTCATAAGTTTGGATGTGGTTTCAAATTTGAGTTGTTGTTTGGAAGCGATGTGTTTGTTTGGGATATCGTGGTTATGAAGGAATATTTGCCTTAGTGTTCTTGGGAGTTAGTACGGTGACGTGTTTGAGGTTTCTGTGGGAAGTGGTTTAAGAAATTGTGATTTGAGTTCTAAGGATTGAGGTTGTGCATAGAGCTTAGGAGTTTGTGGTCCTTCCCTAGTCTTGACTCGAGTTGGTGAGAGTTCGCTCGTGGTATAGTCAATTCCGTGGTCTTGGGTTAATTGTGGAATAATGATGGTGTCTATCCATCCTCGTTGGTGATGCTCTCGGCTTGCATCCGTGCTTTCTCCTACTCGATGCTAGCTTCCCTTGTTCTGGGCAGTGAATGTGTGTTAGCCATTCTCATTCCCCGATTGGGACTCTCACTATTGTCTTGAGTTGCTTTGGTGTTGGTTAGTGTTCTTGGAAGCAACTCGTTGTTCGGAAAATCTTCTAACTCCTCTTTCTAGGACTCTCGATGTGGTAATCATCTTTCGTCATCTACCTCTCGATGATTCGCGGGATATTCTAAGTCCTGGCACTTGCGGGAATGTAGCGGTGTGTCATTCGTCTCGCGTGTGGAAGTTCATCTTGTTGAGGAATCAAATGTATTGAAATTACATTCCTGTATCTCGCACTCTCTTGTGTCAGCTTGTCGATCTTGCGCACGTTTTTGGTTGACCGTGTCACTTTGTGAATTCGACTTAGTGTAGTTTCTTGTTCGCCGTGTCCTCTTGTGTTCGGACACTCCTGTTCGGCGATATGGTTACCGATTGGACTCTATTTGAGAGTTTGTGGTGGGGTTGGTTTGTGGTTGGCGTGATTAGTGAGATGAAGTCATGTTTGTGTTGTGCAGCTGGGTTGTGAGTGTTAGGTAGAATGTGTGTGTCCCCTTGGAGTCGACTGCACCGACTTGGTTTGTGGTGATGTTTGTCATGACCGATGTGCGTAGTCCGTGTCATGTGGTGTAGGAATGAACATGAAGGATTGTTTTGAGAAGGTGACTGGCCAGCACATCTCAAATCAAACTTCATAGTCATTCTGGTACCGCACTAGGTGTGTGTGGGGTTGGTTTGTGAGGTTTTGATTGTTCGGCTCTCTTTTGGTGGCTTGTGGTTGTTCGGGGTGATTTGGGTGGCACAGTTATTGTGCGACCATCCCTTATAGTTTGTCTTGCCTTCAAATCCTTACTCATGTCGGTTGTATTGTCACTACCTTTCTCGGAAAATAAGTCTCGGTCTTGTTTCGCGCATTTGTGATGGCGGAGTCATTGTGGATATCCTTGCAGTGGTTGAAAACCTCATCCTTGTTTCCGTAAAAACTCCGGAAAATATTTTTGGAAAATCGGAGTATCCGTATCGTGTCCGCGTGTCGGCATTGTACCCGTACCGTACCCGCGTGTCGGCACCGTACCCTCATATCCAAATCACGTCCTAGGCATATCCTTGGCGTATCGGCATGTCTTGGGGTGTCTTAGCATGTTCGCGTGTCTTCGATGTATCCCCCGCGTGTCGGTGTATCCGCAGCGTGTCCCTCCGTATCCTTGATGTTTCGGCACATTCTCATTCCTTCGGTTCATTCGTAGCATGTTGTAGCACATTCATGAATGTTTTGGGATTTTCTGGGAATTTATTCGGGCGGTTTGGCTCTCAATGACTTGCTCTTTTGTTGAAAACTCATATTTTTCTTGTTCGAGCGATGTGTAATCATATAGGAAGCGTGAAAATTCCTCTTCTTCTTAGAAATTCTCGCATTTATTATTGATGATCGTGCGTGTTTTCGGTTTCCCTTTGTCGCCAGTCACTTGGTGGTGTGTTCGTTGAACTTATTTGCGAGTTGAGAAGTTGTCCAAATTCCGTTTTGATGTTTTTGTGAGGAAAAGTGGTAAGTGGTTTTGATCGCAGCGGAAGCTTGGTGGAGCGTGGTTTCTCGTTGGATTCTTTTTGGTTTGTTGCGTCGATTTGTTATCTCCTTACTCTGGTAAATTTCGAGGACGAAATTTTTGTAAGGAGGGTAGTTTGTCACACTCCGGAAATTTTAATTAATTTCCATCGTTTAATAAATCAAAAATCTTTCATCACATTTAAAATTCATCGATTTGATTCATTCTTCAAATCAAAAATCTTTATTCATGAAAGTCGTAGAGAATTAGATTACGAATCCAACGCAACTTGAATCGTCTCAATCGGAGTTCGGACGAGGAAGTTATGGCCAAAATACTCTCGGAAATCCAATCATTCAATTCGGTGCAAAATTACTCTCCTCGACCGGTACCCTAAAATGCGCCGACCGGTCGAGCCTAGTCAGTGGGCACCTCTGTGAGGTCCCGACCGGTCGAGGAAAATCCACCGACCAGTCGTGAAGGCTTATTTTGCTGTTTTTCTGAGTTATTGAAGGGCAAACTTGTCTTTCCATGTGGGGGGTCCTATATAAGTCTTTGGGTCCGAGAATATGGAGTCCCTCTCCCTCTACCTTCTCTCTTGAATCCATGGAGATCCATGGTGGATCTCAACAAAATCAAAGAAGGAACGTTGCTCTCCT
>NMUG010008738.1:0-11524 GCA_002855965.1 Monotropa hypopitys
AACCTTTTTTAATAAAACCGGTGACTTGGCACACCATAACTCTATGCCAAGTGACGATTTTGAAAAACAGATTAATAATAGGATATATATTGCCTTGGCAATTATAAAACCGTTATTAAGTCTGAACATTTTAAAATCAAGTAAGTCCAACCATCATCCAATTTCATTTATCAAACGTCGCACTAAACCCCGAAAATTCAAAGTACGCCATCCGGAAACGCGACCCCCGAAAACATGGGCATAAGCGAAGAAGGGAGGCAGAGGAATTTTCCTGGCGCGACAGGAACTTCCCAGTTAAGCGTGCTCGTCCTGGAATAGTCCAAGGATGGGTGACTCCCTGGGAAGTCCACTGGGACTTGGCGGCCAAAACGGACAATATTGTGCAGGGTGGGAACGGGTCGTTACACAAATCCCCAGTGGGCCGTTATGCCGGAGGTCATTATTCTCTATTGTTGTCAATGGTGGACCCCTCCGGCATAAGACCGACCGACAATGGAAGTTGCGCTTCCTCCTAGTGAGGAGTAGTCAAGCAGGGCTTCCTTATCGTCCGGACTGGATATGTCGAAGGTTAAAGGAGACCGTATGGATAACCTGACTTGGCTTCTTCGGATGTCTAGAGAGTCTGCTTTGATTGCCGAAGGTCTGCATGATGAACCGCCGATTCGTTCCTTAAATCGCATATAAAATATGTGTCGGAGGTCCGTGAGACCAATGACCCTGGATTACTCCTTGAGATGTTTGAGGCGGGGTCCGGATCATCCGGGTGGTCCGGTAGAATGGATCCGACCCACCTTGGTTGAGGTACGACTACTACAATAGCCCCTTTGTCATACCATATCATTTTTAATAAACTATAAATGATTTAATATTTAACAAAGGAAGAATTAAGAAAATAGTATATCATATTTCATTTATAGAGCCAAAGGAATTATTTAATGAGAGTTAATTATATAATATATGCTTATTTAGATAATAAGTACTATACTAATATAGGTAATGGCACGGAAGGGTAAATAGTGATTTAAGAGGAAGGGTAAAGGAGGCAGTAGACTTAAAAATCTGTATTAGGTTACGAGAATTAACCTAATCACATATTCTTGATATTTGCTTGAGTGTTAGAGAGATTTGAGAGAAGGAAGGCTATGAGGCTAAGGGAGATTCAAGGAATCAAAGGCTTTCGGACGTGAATCAAAGTAAGAATTCTTCTACACTCTTGTTCCTAACACAAGTACGAACCTATCTATCTATTTTACATACGTGTTTCATTTCAGATTAGGCCTAGATCGAGTGTTATAAATCAATCTCATTTTGGGGGTTAATTTTCAGATTTGGAAGGAAAACCTATGGGATTATGTGTTGCTTAATGAGTTTAGAAGGCCCAAAATCGAGTATGTAGATTTCTTAAAAGTTGGAAACACTTTGAGGATGATAAATTTTGAGGTCCTATACTCACAAAAGTGAGATTGTGAGAGTTGAAGTGTTTTTAATTCGAAGTTTAGACAAATCGCAGATCAGTGGTAGAGGCTACGGGAACCGGTTGCGGGTGATGTCGCAACCGGTTGCGGATGTGGCTGGTGGGGTAACTGCTGGGGTGAAGGGGAGGCACAACCAGTTACGGGTTGTGTCGGAAACAGTTCGAGGTGCCTAGTCCGGGATACCGGTTTCGGGCTCTAGGATATCGGTTTCTAAGATGGTTTTGCAACCGGTTGCGGGTAGTTGGAAACGGTTGCGAGGTGGTCTAACCTAAAATTCTAGTTAAGTCTTGGAAAGTTTTAATTGGCCAAAACAACGACATTTAAGTATAATTCTTGGTATGTTAAGATTTTTACAGGCCTAATTAAATGTTTTTAACTACAGGTGAGGAGACGGGACCCTCGAATACCAAGAAGTAATTCATTTGAAGTCTTCACACTTTGGTGAGTGTGTAGATGCCTTTTAAATACATGTACTTTGATTTGTAGATGGCTACTCCTTGTGTTGTGATTACATGTTCGCATGATTATTATATGTTATGGGCATGAGTAGAGTGAATGCATGTTGGTTGTAATGTATAAGTTAAGTGTTGCATGCTTAGTACATGATTGGTTTTATTTGCATGCAAGCATGAATATGAAAGTAAGTATGTTGTTTGATACATGTTAATGACCTTATGGATTATATGATTGGGAAAGTGGCTATCTTATACCTGGATATCACACGGAAATGAACTTACGAAATTGGTAAAGAATGTAAAGTGGAATAATCCCGGGGCATACTTTGAATAAACTATTAGGCTGAGTAGGGATAATATAAATTTAGAGAAGGAAGATATGATAACACCCTAGGCATGCTCCAATGAGCTGTTAGGCCGAGAATAGGGTTGATAACATTGAAAATACCATGGGCATGCTCCAATGAGCTATTAGGCCGAGAATAGGGGTAATAAGATGGAATAACCTTAGGCGGCCTTTTGATAAGATGTTAGGCTGAGAATAGGGTTTGGGCTTGATTTATTCGCCCTTAGAAAGTGTGGCACCCTTGCTTAATGTTAATGAAATTTATGAGAATAAAATTGTCATGCCAATAAAATTATAACAAGAAAGGTACTGTGGGTACGACTAATATGAAGACATGGACTTTTGCATGACTATGTGATGATGGGGAGAGACACAACCTCTTTGTTTATTGGTGCTTACTTGTTTTCAGTTGCTTTATTTACATATCAAAATGCATATATTGATTGTTGTATCTGACACTCCTGGATATCTTTTGTTTGTTGTTTTGCAATTTATATCCAGGTTAGGAAGATTAGCTAGTTCACCTGCAAGCCAATGTCGAAATGCCTATATTATATAGAGAGTAGCTAGTAGTACTCTTTATGGGAGTTCTTTTATTTTATCTATTGTTCAGTAGTGATAGTAGTTGGGACTACCGTGTAATTGTCGTAGTAGAGAGTTGGAAGAAAGTATGTTCATTTTTATTGAGACTTGTGGGAGTTTCTTATCCTTAATGTTTTAGCCTTATTAGAGTTTGACTTTGAGATTTTATTTTAGTACTTCCATTGTGGTTAAAAATATATTATTAGTTTTATGAGATGGCCTTATTTATATATCTCTTGGGTTTGGTTTCTATGCTTTGTACGGCATGATTTTATTCCAAAATTCATTTATTTTATTATGTTCCGGGACGGGTCATGATAGCTTAGTATTAGAGCTCCAGGTTGTTAGATTCTAGAGTCAAGAGTGCTTGAGGTCTTGAAGTAAGAGTTTGGATAGGTGGTGGTGAGTATATTCTGGAATTATTGTGCGTGTTAATTTGACAACCAGAAAACTATCTTGAAATCTGATTTGAAAGCGCCTGATCAACGTATTTTCAAATAGGAAGTCTTATGAAGTTAAATGGAAAAGCATGATATATCGAAATACCAGGTCAAAGTTAGATTAAAGAATTAGTGAGTAGTACTCGATAGAAGAGTGTATTGGAGGTTGCAAGAACTGTTGAAAGGCATGGCTTGGCACGTGAATCCTAAGGTGTGAGGTGTTCATGTGTAACTTTTGATTCTACCATTACATGCTTATGTGTTAATTTTAATTGTTCCTTGGTTGATTGCTACGTGTAGCATAGTATGTAATAAACCAGAGTATGATAATTGTTTGCACATTTGGAATTCATTATCAACTTATCTAGTAATGCAATGTTTAGTACCTAAAGAATTTATAGATGGATGAGATTCAATAGTTCCCTAGTTTGGAGTGTTTGGTTGATTTTCAAAAGAATCAGAGGATCAATTTTTATAAGATAAAGGTAGAAAGCTATGTTAATGAAGGCATATGAGACTAGATTTATAGAGTTAGCACACTATGCTATGGTAAAGGTGGGTTTAAAACCTTAAGAGATGTTAGCAAGATTGAAGAGATTTGAAAACTAGTTTTATCGATCAGTTGTCAAATTTTAATGAGAAGATGGTGGTGATTTGTAGGTATATAAGAGATGAGGAGAGAGTTGAATAAAGGCTAGGTATAATTGTAGAAAGGAGAGAGTGGAATAAGTTGAAGGTGAATCAAGAAGGTTAGCTTAAAGTAAGTTGTAAAGAAAGAACTATGGATTCAAGAACGAAAATGTAAGGAAGGAAATGAGAAGTGTGAGGTTTAGGTGAATCGATGAGGAATTGAGGAAAGATTAAATACTTTCAAGGGGATCTAAAAATTGTTCGAGATTATTTGTGCGGTGAATCATTAGAGTATAGAGCTCGATAATGTTCCAAGTAGTATGGAATAGTAATAAACCAGAAAGTCATATATGTAGGAGATTGGATGACGTTGCATTACAGTGTTCGGAATATGTAATGTTAGCTATCCCAATTGGAAGTGTTTTGCCGGATTGAGTATATGGGGGTTTGGTAGGTTCTAGTACTTTTGACTAGGTCCGTGCAAGTAATCATAGAACCTCTCAGTTGTATCTAGGGTTAGTGAATGTATGTTTATGGTTATAGACCATATATTTGTAGGATGCTACTGAGAAAATATGGTGCACTTTTGGACAAGTGTTATTAAAGGGATTTAGTTGTAAAATTAATTGGATTTGTCAATTGGAAATCTTTGGGGTAAATAGTGACGAGAATTATTCTATGAAATTGTGTGAGCTTGTGGTATGTGTGAAGAGAAAGTAAGTGTGAGAATGAGACCTAATAGGTATGTCGGATGTTCAATTATGCAAGAGGGAGTCGTGAGAAAATGTTGGTTAGATTAAATTGTGTTTTAAGAATGCGGTAAGAGTGTAGATAGGGAAATACCGTGTGTGGTGTGCAAGAAGGAGAAAATTCATAGCGTTTCGAGATTATCATGATAGCGGAGTGTAATAGTGATCTAGAGTAAAATTTTAATTTGAAATTATATGAGAAATAGAGATCGGTAAGTTGGAGTTATTGTTCATGATATGTTGTAAGAGATATTTCTTAGAAGTTTAGTATAGACTCATGTTATTGGAAAGTGAATTTTCAGAAGGAAGTAAAATTATATTGTTATTTTATTTAGTAGATGCATAGATTTAAAGGAATTAACCGAGTTGAGGGGAAATTTATGGGATTTAGAGAGTTTTGGTTGGATGTGTGAGTTCTTGGTATGCATTCGTATTGGGTAAATTTGTTGCGCATTTTGAGAGTATTATTTATGGTAATGAAGTATAAAGAGGAGATGTCAAAAACTAAGTATATAGGTTGATTATGTAAGGAGTGCTTGATCGGATGTATAAGAAAACTTTGGAATTCTAAAGGTAATTCTACGCGTTGAATTATGTGTTCTTGGGGGAAAGTGAGAGGATGATTGTAGGGCAAGCAATAATTTTCCAGTGGTATAGACTTGGTATAGAATTTTGATTGTGTTAGTGAAGTAAATGATGTGGAAAGTAGCATGATCAAGCAAAATAATGTTGGGAACCGTAATGAGATTTATCCTTAGTTATGTATATGGTTGAGTGGTAGATTGTTTTTACACTAAGATAGAACATGTGTATTACTGGAGGTGAAAGACTAGTAAAATTTTGAGTAAGTGTAATAATTTCAAAATGAAAGAAAGGCTTGTAATTGGAAGAAGGTATTGGATATTTTCCTTGAAAAAGGGGAAGTTAAACAACGTTGGCATTTGCAGTGGAGAAATTTTGGAGAGTATAGTGGCTTGGTGGAGTATGATTATACATTAAAAAAATATATTGTGGGTGATGTATTGGAGTAAATGGCCTTGCTAGGAAAGATTATAGGGCGGTTGATGATTAAGGCTATAAAAATTGATAAAAGTTTACTTAGCCACGATTACTAAACGTTAGTCCTCGAAGGACATGTAGGATTCATGATATACTTGACCAATGAAGTAATCTTTAGGTGTTGACTTGTGGTCGATGGATTTTTTAAAGTAAAAATTACCTATGTGTGAACTCTGATAATAAAGGAAGTATAGTAGAGTAGCACAGTGAAAGTATGGTGAGATCTTTCGTAAATCAATATGAATCTTTATACAAGTATGATAGTTTGAATTCATTATTATATGCATCCCTTTGTTGATGCGATACCTCTATTGCATGTAATGTGATTGGCAAGGATGTGTCATTCTTTGTGAAAGTGTTGAATGTGGCATGTGTACCCAAGTCCAGTATAGGGACTAGAGGTGTGCACGTGGCACCTGTTTCTGTGTGTGATGCAATTTACCCTTTTAGGGGTGAGCATGATTCAGAATTTGTGATTAAAATCAATTACAGTATCATAATATATGCATATGGGTGAGTTGCATGTGTGTGTCAGTTTGTGAAGGATGTGAAAGAATAATTGCCTAATATGTTCAAGTTTTTGGCATTGAAAAAGGTTACTAAAAATTAATATCAACCGTGATTATGTTACATGGGCATTGTGGGTGAGAAGTACATGCTCGAATGTGATTGTTGTGCCATTTAAGCTGGTTAGGCTTATTGTGGGTTGTTTTGGTTATGTATAATAAGCATTGATGATAATGCAAAGTTGCGTAATTAACACATTAATGGTATTGCAAAGCTAAAGTAAGGGTAAATTACCCTATGCGATTCTTCCTAGTAAGGTAGTAGAGCCGTTTGTCAAGGTATTGTGTATTGAATGAAATCTAGTGTTTAGCGTTGAGAGTTTGAGACTTACTCTCGAGTATGTAATGTTGTGGAAACGTTGGTAAAGGAAGTGAGATAATTAGTGAAAAAAAACCTTGGTGTTGGTTTTGGGTTTTGGAAATTTAAGTAACCATGTGTAGTTGGTAGAGTTGATTTGAGCATTGGGTGATTACATGAGAAGTTGTGCAGTGTGTTATATTCTAGCTATCGAGGGGAATAGTAAGATAAAAATTGAAGTAGTAAGAGAAGATATGACTTCTGTAAGCTGTAACTATTGTGAGTAGTTGGAACTATAGCTGTTGGAAAAAGAAATTTTAGTAACCTTGGATTCGGTAAGGTCATGAGCAAATGTAAATAGTGTTGACGTATGAATTCCATCGATGTAATTTGAGTTGTTGTAAAGGCAATAGAAGTGGAAAATGTTTAGAAATTGTAGAAGATAAGTCTCATTGTTGATAAGTAATGCAAGGTCGGATGAAGTGAATAATAGTATCTTGTTAGTGTGGATTTATGAAAGTGTGAGTTCACGTGGCAATGTGTGCATTCTTGCGGTGAGTCATATTGAGACATATGAGATACTATATAAGTAGCATAATGTAGGTCTTTGGGCACTAGTGTAATCATATAAATTCGGGAAGAAAGTATTATGATTCTAGAAGCATAGAATTTCTGGGGCGAAATTTCTTTAAGGATGAGTGAGTTGTCATACCCGTATCATTTTTTATAAATTATAAATGATTTAATATTTAACAAAGAAGAAATAAGGAAATAGTATATCATATTTTATTTATAGAGCCAAAGGAATTATTCAATGGGATTAAATTATATAATATATGCTAATTTAGATAATAAGTACTATACTAATATAGGTAATGGCAAGGAAGGGTAAATAGTGGTTTAAGAGGAAGGGTAAAGGAGGCAATAGGCTTAAAAATCTGTATTAGGTTAAGAGAATTAACCTAATCACATATGCTTGATACTTGCTTGAGTGTTAGAGAGATTTGAGAGAAGGGAGGCTAGGAGGCTAAGGGAGATTCAAGGAATCGAAGGCTTTCGGACGTGAATCGAAGTAAGAATTCTTCTACACTCTTGTTCCTAATGTAAATACGAACCTATCTATCTATTTTACATCCTTGTTTCATTTTATATTAGGCCTAGATCGAGTGTTATAAATCAATCTCGTTTTGGGGGTAATTCTCAGATTTGGATGGAAAACCTATGGGATTATGTGTTGCTTAATGAGTTTAGAAGGCCCAAAATCAAGTATGTAGATTGCTTAAAAGTTGGAAACACTTTGAGGATGATAAATTTTGAGGTCCTAGACTCAAAACTCGAGATTGTGAGAGATGAAGTGTTTTTTAATTGAAGTTTAGACAAATCGCAGATCAGTGGCAGAGGCTACAGAAACCGGATACAACTGATGTCGCAACCGGTTGCAGATGTGACTAGTGGGGTAGCCGTTGGGGTGAAGGGGAGGCGCAATCGGTTGCGGATACCGGTTTCGGGCTCTAGGATATCGGTTTCTGAGATGGTTTTGGCAACCGGTTGCGGGTAGTTTGGAACCAGTTGCGAGGTGGTCTGACCTAAAATTCTGGTTAAGTCTTGGGATGTTATAATTGACCAAAACAATAACATTTAAGTATAATTCTTGGTACGTTAAGATGTTTAAAGACCTAATTAAATGTTTTTAACTACAAGTGAGGAGACGGGACCCTCAAATACCAAGAAGTAATTCATTTGAAGTCTCCACACTTTGGTGAGTGTGTAGATGCCTTTTAAATACATGTTCTTGGATTTGAATATGGCTTCTCCTTGTGTTGTGATTACACGTTCGAATGATTATTATGTGTTATGGGCATGAGTAGAGTGAATGCATGTTGGTTGTAATGTGTAAGTTAAGTATTGCATGCTTAGTACATGATTGGTTTTGTTTGCATGAAAGCATGAATGTGAAAGTAAGTATGTTGTTTGATACATGTTGATGACCTTATGGATTATATGATTGAGAAAGTGGCTATCTTGTACCTGGATATCACATGGAAATGAACTTTCGAAATTGGTAAAGAATGTAAAGTGGAACAACCCCAGGGCATGCTTTGAATAAGTTGTTAGGCCGAGTAAGGGTAATGTAAATTTAGAGAAGAAAGACGTGATAACACCCTAGGCATGCTCCAATGAGCTGTTAGGTCGAGAATAGGGGTGATAACATTGAAAATACCCTTGGCATGCTCCAATGAGCTGTTAGGCCGAGAATATGGGTAATAAAATGGAATAACCCTGGGTATGCTTTTGATATGTTGTTAGGCCGAGAATAGGGGTTGGGCTTGATTGATTCGCCCTTAGCAAGTGTGGCACCCTTGCTTAATATTAATAAAATTTATGAGAAGAAAATTGACATGTCAATAATATTATAACAAGAAAGGTACTGTGAGTACGACTAATATGAAGACATGGACTTTTGCATGACTATGTGATGATGGAGAGAGACACAACCCCTTTATTTATTGGTGCTTACTTTTTTCAGTTGCTTTATTTACATATCAAAGTGCATATATTAATTGTTGTATCTGACACTCCTGAATATCTTTTGCTTGTTATTTTGCAATTTATATCTAGGTCGGGAAGATTAGCTGGTTCACCTGCAAGCCAATGCTGAAATGTCTATCTTGTAGAAAGAGTAGTTGGTAGTACTCTTTATGGAAGTTCTTTTATTTTATCTATTGTTTAGTAGTGATAGTAGTTGGGACTACCGTGTAATTGTGGTAATAGAGAGTTGGAAGCAAGTATGTTCATTTTTATTTAGACTTGTAGGAGTTTCTTATCCTTACTATTTTAGCCTTATTGGAGTTTGACTTTGGGATTTTAAGTACTTCTGTTGTGGTTAAAAATCTATTGTTAGTTTTGTAATATGGCCTTATTTATATATTTCTTGGGTTTGGTTTTTATGCTTTGTACGTCATGATTTCGTTCCGAAATTCAATTATTTTATTATGTTTTGGGATGGGTCGTGACACCCTCAATGTTTTCCAACATGTTGGAAAAGATTGATCATATGTAGCCGGACGTCCTCTGCTTTTCCTGTGGCTTGTTTGTGCCGGATGACCGGAAGGTCGTATACCGAATGGAAGGACAAGAATCTATGGCATCGTGGGGCCACGCAGTGTTAATTGTGATGTTTGTTGGAAGTAATGATCGATCTATAACCGTCGCTTCTATGGTGGACATACATCATTTCCTGATTGGCGAAGGGTACTGGAACGTGTGAACACGACGTTTGATGGCCGTTTCTTGGAATCAGTGCTTGTCGCTGATTAGTCCATACTGCTGCCACAGGGATCGTGCGCGGTAGCTATACATCCTTTTTCCTTTCAGTATAAATAATAGAGGGTAGGGAGGCTCAGACTTACTCGCTGATTCTAGTCTCCGACACTTAGCCTCACCAGAGCTCCCGCAATCCTCCGGTGAACGGTTGATCCTCCCAATCTTCTAGACTCTGGCTCCTTCGAGGAATCTTCAGGTATCATTTTTGGATTCATCCAAGTTGAATTATTTTCCTTTATTTCCCTAAGTGGATCTCTTGCAGGATCGGTGGGAGATTTGCCTGGTCCGTCCACCTGTCTACCAGACTATTGCCTCTCCAACGGTGGTTAAGGCATCCCTTGGCAGAGGGCACATAGAGACAGTGCGAGCCCCCAGTTTTGGTAATCTATCGTCATCTAACTTTCATTTTTGGTTGTGTCTTACATGACGTCAGTGCACGCTGACGGACTCTGGCAGCATATGATCGGGCTCTGACTCGGAGAGTAGTTTGGGATCGAGCTCCGGATCAAGATCTAGTTCCAACTCTAGCTCTAACTATCCTACCAGTCCGACTCGGATCAGCCATCTCTAGTCGCCTGCTCCTGTTAGTGTCGCGCACCCAGCTGGTGAGGTTGAGGTTGAGGTTGAAGAAGCTGCAGAGCAGGCTGGGCCATCTGGTAGACCAGCCGGTCTTGACCGCCCCTGACCATACCTAACATACATCGACTGTCAGCCCCAACTGAGAGATTCCTTTAGGGCCAAATACGATATCCCACCAGATGTCGCCGTCGCCCTATTGGAAGAATCTAAGAAGACTACCTTCTCATCCTATCATGTGACTGTCCCCCTGATGGCCATCACGGAGGGGGGACTCCGGTTCCCTGTGGATGAATTCATCCGGGACCTCCTTTGTGCCTATGGGTTGACCCCCTTCCAACTGTCGGTCAACTCATACAGGATAGTGGGGCGTATCCGGGAACTGTACCGGACCAATGACTTCAACTTCACCCCTTCCGATCTTATTTCCTTTTTCACACTTTCTCACAATAAATGGTCCGGATGCTATTTTTGAGCATTCGGGCCGGTGTTAGCGATCTCTTCTCCTGCCTGCCGGACTCGGAGAAGTGGGTACACTTATATATAATAATATCCGACGGCTACAATTTGCCGACTAACGGTTCCATCCCTTTGCCGACTGAAATGGGCTCTCCCAGTAAGATTTTCTGATTCCATCCATCTTTCCTGATTTTGATCCTGACGACTGCTACTGATGCTTTCTTTTATTGTGCAGCTCTCTCCAAAGTGACCCTTCGGTTGAAGAGGGGAGCATCGACCAAAAACGTTAAAGCATTACGTGTTATTTCGGAGCATGATGCACCAAGGCTGATCGGCTACAAGCTGACCTACTTTTCTTTTCTAGATGACAAGAGAAAGAGAGAGAGCCGAAGGGCTGTTGGAAACGAGGCTGCTGAGATGCCCAAAAATGTATTCTCTCTTATTAGTCTTCAAAGGGACCTGCCGATGGAGGATGACGACCCTCCTACACCCACTGTTGTTCCTCTGGCAAAAGAATCGGCCCATATTGCTATAGCAGTCGATAAGAAGAAGAAGAAGAAGGAGA
>NMUG010008739.1:0-11519 GCA_002855965.1 Monotropa hypopitys
CGCACTGATAAGGAGAGATATCAGCGACTAGTAGGTCAACTGATATACTTAGCTCACACTCGACCAGATGTCAGTTATGCAGTGGGTATTGTCAGTCAGTTTATGCATGATCCTCGCTCTTCACACCTGGATACAGTTTATCGCATTTTAAGGTATCTCAAATCAGCTCCAAGCAAAGGAATTCTGTTCTCTAATAACAGTCACTTGCAATTGGAGGCATTTACTGATGCTGACTGGGCTGGTTCAGTGGATGATAGACGCTCTACCTCTGGATATTGCACATTTCTTGGGGAAAATTTGATCTCCTGGCGAAGCAAGAAACAATCAGTGTTTGCCAGATCTAGCGCTGAGGCTGAATACAGAGCTATGGATCATGGCGTTTGTGAGCTCTTGTGGCTCCCAACTCTATTATGTGATCTTGGAATTTCCAACAGTGGTCCTATGAAACTCTACTGCGATAACAAAGCCGCTATAAATATCGCTCATAATCCTGTACAGCACGACAGAACAAAGCATGTGGAGGTTGACAGACATTTTATCAAAGAAAAGCTAAGCATGGGTTCAATATGCATGCCATTTGTGAGATCTGAAGATCAACTTGCTGACATTTTCACGAAAGGGCTTAGTAACAAGGTTTTTCATCCTATTGTATTCAAGTTGGGCTTGATAGATATCTTCACACCAACTTGAGTGGGAGTGTTAAGTTATAAGTTTGTGTTTGTGTAAATAGTTATAACTTGAGGGTTTTTTTGTATTTATTTCTTTCTCCTTTTTATATAAGTTACGTATTGTAATATTGAGAAGAGTAATTGATAATAAAGATTTTTTTCCCGCTCTCTCGCTTCTCACAATTACTTTACTAATAACATAGTTAAATTATATTTTATCCTTTTTTGCAGAGATTGAAATGAAGATTGAAATGTGATGAAAAATTGACTAATAATGTGATTGAGTGTAATTGAAACTCCAAACACTAGTCTTATATTCACGAATGTGAATGTATAGTTCATGGCGCTTTATACTTCATAACTTTCTTCAATTATAGTTCATTGTGTTTTATAAATATCGAGTTACTCAACTATTTCCTCTACTCAATGACATTTGTCCGCAAGATTCCTTAGTTGCACTCCTCTTCGAGTTGTGCCTTTCGGGAGATAGTAATTTTTTTATTTTTTCATTGGTTAAGATTTGCCGTACGCACGAATAATTTGCATGCTAATTTAAGTATGTATTAGGATTTTAGTTCGCTCTCAGTTGTGACACGCCTTCAGGCACGGGCAATCACCGGTATATGATATGTTAAAATCACCCATTTACTCAGAGAAGGATTTCACAAAACCAAAAAAAACTAGTACCAACTGGATCCATTCATGGTTTTAGCAAAACTTGGATGTATATATGGAAAAGGGTGTGATCTGCAAATGTTTCAGAAGATTATTGAGAAGGTCGCATCTCAATGTCTGAAACAATATCGTACATTTCTTCTTTTTAGTTTTTTCCTACTACTTTGTTTTCCAGTTTTCTGCTAGTCACATTCTCATGTATTTGATGCTTTTGTTCTAGATATATAATAATGATATCTGAACTTGACTCTTTAAAGAAAATGAATCATTGAGTTCAGTACATCAATTGTCATCTTGATATAGTCATCTGATCTACATTGTAGATTTGAATCTTGAAGTCTTAAATTGGTATAGACAATGTTTGAAAAATCGATAAGCGCTAGTCAGGCGGCCGATGGGGGGGCTAGCGACTAGGCCGATTAATCGGGGATTAATCGGGGACTAGAGATTAGTCGGATTTTGTATTTTTTAATTCATTTTTTAAAAATAAGATGTGTAATGATGCATATATGAACAATAATTAATCCGAAATTAAGAACAATAATTCGAAATTAAGAACAACAATGTGATACTAAATACACTGTACATAGTTAGCATTATTCATACACTATACACAGTTAACTTAATACACTGTACACATACTGTACACAGTTAACCAAGAAATCTCAATCTGTTGCTTCAGAAAATAATGGCTACTAAAAGATACATATATGTATTACATATTAAACTGCACACACCGTATACACACAGTTGATGACTAAAGAATCCCTAATCCACCCGACTAAAAAATGACTAAATAACCCCTAATCCCCCTCCCCCGACTAAAAATCTCTAATTTTCCCTCGACCAAAATTCCCAATCACCGCAATTGCCGAATAATCGGTACGCCCCGGGTAATCGAGTAATCCCGATTAATCCCTGCAACGCCGACTAATCACGACAAATCCGATTAGTCGGCCGACTTCTTCCGGCTACGGCAACGGCAACGGAGTGGGCAACCAGCCCCCAAAAGCTGGGCGGGGAGGGTCCGACTAGCGATTAATCGGGGATTAATCGGCCGACTAGGGGGATTTTTAGAACACTGGGTATAGAACTTTGCTTTTGGGTAAACGAGCAATAAAACACAAGCGAGAACAAAAATCGAAGTACGAAATTCTGAATTTACAACCTTTGAGATCCAATTAATTTTGCTCCATAGAATTCCTGAGGCACTCCTTCATGAGTTGTCACCACCATCACCTACAACAGGTGTCCCAATAGCTATTTTATCAATTATCAAGTGAAGACGTTTGTACTTCCTAGAAATGAGCAAATTAAAAGTTCAAAATTTTTAATTTGTGAACCATATGACAAGAGGAAAATCAAAAGAAAGGTTTTGGCTGTGTAAATCAAAATAAAGTAGCCGAAGATCATCTCCAACCACAAAAACATTGACTCGCTAAAAGTTGTTGATATGATAAATTTTTGCAAGAGGTAGAGTTCAGACAAGCTTGATTGATTCGTTTAACGTTGAACCCTTCAAATGTCAAAAGTAAAACGTACTGTAAAGATGGTTTTCAGTGCTAGTTATCCACTTACACGGAGGGAGATGGAGACAGGATGGAAATCAGTCTCTCTTCTGCAGATCCCGGTTTCAGAAGGGCTTGTCATTGGTTGTTTCCTTAATTTTCTAGGCGTACGGGCAATTTATGCATATTGAAGTTAAAATCGTGATAGAATGATTCGGTTAAGATCGATCTAAACCATCCTTGGAAAATGATTAGTATGGAATGGAAATTGGGCGAACTCTCCAAGGCAAAGAAGAGCGTGTAGAATTGAAAGAAAGGCAAATAGAAGTTATGGATTGGGTTATCCGCCTACAAGGGAAGGAGATGGAAGAAATTATGAGAATATTCCGTATATTCTAAAGATAGTTAATATCTTTAGAATATATTATGTGAATATTCTGATTCTATTTAGGAGTTTTGTAAATATGTAATTGATATCTTTGATTTTGTTTTTTTATTTATTCTTTCCTAAATAGGCATTGTGTAGTCCTATATATTTGTACTCTTCTTTTGTATTATAAACAATATTCAATACAATATTCAGTTTTTTCTCTCAGAAAAGTTACATGGTATCAGAGTCAAACTAGAATTTTGGTATAGGGTTACAACAGTAGCCGTTAGCCATTCTCCGTTCCCTCTGTTCCCTCTGTTCTGTCGCCTTTCCCACCATTAGTCGTTCTTCGTCAATCGTTCGTTTGCCTCTGTTCATGCCTTCTCTGATATTTCGCCGTCGCCGTTCACCAGATCTGATCATCGCAATCGCCATCACCAGATATGATACTTTGCCTCTTCTCGTTGTCGCCCTTCACTAATTTTAGAGTATCGCCAGACATCATTCCGTCTTTGGCGACTGTCGCCGGCCTTCGCCATCGCCATCTGACGTCGTTTTGCCTCAGCCGACTGTCACTGGACTTCTCCATTACCATCCGACCATCGTCAAACGTCGTTTTGCCTCAGCCGACCATCGACGGATGCCATTTTACTGCCGCTCTAGTCTCGTCCAGATCGAAATTCACCATAACTATCCGTCTCTCTCTCTCTCACACGTGCTGTCCACTCTCGTCATCGTGTGTTCGCTGTCACTGTATAGACCCAGATCCATCGTAGTCGCTGTTCACCAGATCTTCAGCTAACGCCACCGCATCCTCCGCAGCATCCGCTACCGCTGTTGACGCTCTGGTCTCGTCCAGATCATTGTACATTCAGATCTAGATCTGTTCACCATTCATCAGATTTGCAGCAATTGTTGCCGCATCCGCCACCACCGTTGCCGCTCTGGTTTCGTCATCTATTCCATATTTCAATAGGGTTTTGCAACGTCATTGCCATTATTCATCACCATTCTCGTTGTCAGATCGCTGTCTGAACCCGGTCTCCATTGCTCATCTCCGTATCTCTGATTTCTGGGCAGATTCAAGGCTCATTTTCTGGTTCAATTTTCGCTCAGTTTCTGGTTCAGAGACTTCTTGTTCTGAGACTCTCTGGTTTAAAGACTGGCTTCGTGAGCGACTTTCCTTGTCTCTGTCCAGACTTTATATCTCTGGTTATCTTAGATCAGTGCTTTCATGGTTGACGAGAACATAGAGACTATTAGTTCTCGTCTTCAGTTCGAAGAGTATGTCGACTGTCATAAGAAAAGCCACTGGACGAAAAATTGTCCCAAAGAAGGACGTCAGGTATAATCCCAAACATCTTTGGAACCGTTTCATCCTCTCGCAGCTCTAGTTACCACATCGAAAAGCACTTCTGAGATAAATGGCATTCGTGCTCAACTGGATCAGCTTCAGCAGATCATAACTTCCTCTTCTGTATTTGTTCCACCTAAAGCCATGACCTCGGGATCCTCAGGCTTACTTGATTCTTTGTCAAGTATCCCTACCACTATTTGGATTCTAGATTCTGGGGCTTTGTTTCATGACATTGCATCTGTCTCTACTGAAAAACTGCGTCCCACCATCTTCTCCTATTACTATACGTACAGTCAATGGTTCTCTCTTGTCTCTTGTATCTATTGGATCTATTCTCATGACGAAATCTTCAGTTGTGTCATTTTCACATGTTCTTTATGTTCCTCAATTATTTGTTAATCTTCTATCCATTAGTCAGTTGGATGCTTCCGGGTTCGATATTCTTTTTTCTTCTTCTGTTTGTCGTATGCAGGATTGGAAGCCAGGGAAGCAGATTGGGACAGGGTGTACGGTTGGTGATCTCTATGTGGTGGAGAGCTTACATATTGACATTTTCTCTGCTCCAGCAGCTTTATCCTCATTCCAGTTAGGTAACTCTTCTAGCCCTTTCTTTCTTTGGCATGCTAGGTTAGGCCATTTGTCAACTGATTTCTTACGATCCTTAACTAAGTCTGGTGTTTTGGGTGAAGTGTCTTCCACTGATATTTCTGAGTGTCAAGGATGTAAACTTGCAAAGATGACAACTTTACCATTTAACAGAAGTAATTCCATATCCACTTCTCCGTTTTCTTTTGTTCATACTATTGTCTGGGGACCGTCTCCTGTTATTTCAAAAGGTGGTTTAACCTATTATGTTTCTTTCGTTGATAATTATTCTCAATTCATATGGGTCTACCTTATAAAACATAAATCTGATTTCTATAAGATTTATCGATTTTTTCAGTCCAGGGTGACTACTCAGTTTTCTTACACAATTAAAATTATGAAGTCTGATCTGGGTGGAGAATATACAAAAGGTGCCTTTACTGATTACCTATCATCTCTAGGTATCATACATCGGTCCTCTTCTAGTGGCACTCCTGCTCAAAATGGTCGAGCTGAACGTAAGCATCATCATCTTCTTCAGACTTCTAGATCCCTCTTTCTCTGCATCTGTTCCCAGTTGTTTTGGGGGTAAAGCAGTGCTCACTGTTGCATTTCTCATCAATCGTATGACCACTCCACTTCTGACTGGAAAAACCCTTATGAGGTACTATTTTTTACCACCCCCAATTACTCGCTTCTTCGAGTATTTGGTTGTGCATGTTTTGTTCTCCTTCCTAAACAAGCCCGTACTAAACTCACTCCTCGATCTACTCTCTGTATTTTTCTGGTCTATAGCACTACTCAAAAGGGCTATCGCTGTTATGATCCTATGTCTCCCGACACGTCTTTCTTGAGCGTCTTCCCTATTATCATCTTCTCTCTACCTCTTCATCTGTCTCTAAACAAGAATTACTATCCATTGATCCATTTCCGGATGAGCTCACCCGTGACAAATATATATCTATTATTCCTCCTGATCCTACACCTATTTCAGATGTTTCCTCTCCTGTTGCTTTTTTTGCTCCCCTTCTGGTCTACTCACGATGACGACCAACAGAACCAACATTGCCTCCACTTTCCCCTACTGCCTCTGTGGATTCTAATCCTGCTCCTCGCTGCTACTCACTTTGTAATAGATGCCCTATGCAAAGGTTGGGTTTCTCTAACATTTGATCCTAAGTGTGTCATTGCTATGGAAGAAGAACTTTCTGCTTTTGCTAGGACTTCTACATGGGAGATGGTACCGTGTCCTGCAAGTAAAAATATTGTTGGGTGTAAATAGATATTCAAAGTTAAAACTCATTCTGATAGGATATTAGAACGCTACAAGGCTCGTCTTATAGCTAAAGGATTTTCTCAGGAGTATGGTATTGACTATGAAGAGACTTTTGCACCAGTTGCCAAAATGACCTCTCTCTGGACTCTGATTTCTATTGTTGCTATTCGTCATTGGTCTCTGTATTAGATGGATGTTAAAAATGCTTTTCTCAACGGCTTGATGACAGAGGAAGTTTATAAGAGTCCTCCTGGATTATTTCATTCTCATGGGTATGTTTGTCGCCTTCGTCGAGCTTTGTATGGCCTCAAACAGACCCCTCGGGCTTGGTATGACCGCTTCCAAAGCGTTGTCAACTTGGTTTCTCTCTCAGTGCTCATGATTCGGCTTTGTTTCTTTGCACCACCAATGGGCTTGTTATCTTGCTTCTCTATGTGGATGGTATGATCATCACTAAATCTGGTCTTACTTTATTGCTCGTGTGAAACATCTGTTTGATACAATTGAGATGACAGACTTTGGTCATTTGCGTTATTTTCTTGGTATTGAAGTTGTCTACTCTCCCAAAGACTATTTATTGTCTCAAGCTAAGTATGCCAATGAGATCCTCCATTGTGCTCGTCTCACAGACTGAAAGACATCTGCTACACTGATTGAGATCAATGCTCAATTTTCCCTGACTGATGGAGAACCTTTAGATGATCCTACTCTTTATCAGGAGCTTGTAGGCTGCTTGGTTTATCTGATTGTGACTCGTCCAGATCTGGTTTATGTTGTACATGTTGTGAGCAAGTTTATTTATGCCCCGTGGTCCACACATTGGGCTTCTTTACTGCATATCCTGCGGTATGTCCGAGGGACAATATTTCAGGGTCTTCTCTTGTCTTCCACCTCTTCATTGAAACTGCGTGCTTATGTTGACGCTGATTGGGTTGGTGATGTGATGGACTGCAAGTCTACCTTGGGTATTTGTATTTTTCTTGGGGATTCTCTGATTTCCTAGAGTAGCAAAAAACAATCTGTCATCGCTCGCTCTACTGTTGAGGCTAAATATCGTGTTATGGCTCAGGCTACTGCTGAGATTATTTAGCTTCGTTGACTCCTCTATGATTTGGATGTTCTTCGATCTTCTCCTACATCTCTCTACTGTGACAATCGTAGTGCTATTCAGATTGCTCATAATACTGTTTTTCATGAGCCATGCCAAGCATATTGAGATCGACTGTCACCTCACTCGTCACCATTTTCAATGTGGCATTATTTCTCTACCTTTTGTTGCATTCACTCTTTAGACTGCTGATTTTCTTCACGAAGACGCACTCCTGCTCGTTTCCAGTTCTTATTGGACAAACTCTCAATGATTTCTATAGAATCGTCGTGAGTTTGAGGGGGGTGAGAATATTCCGTATATTCTAAAGATAGTTAATATATCTTTAGTATATATTATGTGAATATTGTGTTTCGATTTAGGAGTCATGTAAATATGTAATTCATATCTTTGGTTTTGCTGTCTTTTATTTCTCTTTCCTAAATAGGCGTTGTGTAATTCATCTTTAATTCAATTTTTCCTCTTAGAAGAGTTACAGAAATGCGTCGGAAGGGAGGATTGGAAAAATTAGAAAGAAGGGAGCGTCTTAGGATGAACATTTGCGGCATACTTAACACATGCAAGTCAGACGAGAAGTGATGTTTCAGAGATCCAGAAACAGGTTCACGAAAACCTAACCAAAATAAACTACAAAAAGAAAATTCTTGAACTTCTTTAGCTAAACACTTGATTAAACAAGCAGCCAATTTTACTACCCAGGCCAGTCAAGCTTGTGAGGATGCCTGAGCTTGAAACGAGCTGCGTTCAACTCAGCTCATATGGGATGAAGAAACGGAAGGCCCAGAACTCAGCTCAACAGGCCCAGAACTAAAAGGCTCATCTCATAGAAAACAGTACGGCAATCGAAGAATAAAATGTTCGGAAAAACAGGAACATACCTCATCTCCCATTTCCCGTAGATATCTAATGAAGTTCTGGAAACGATTCTTGTACCCGGAAACATAACTACAAAATCAGTAGAAAATAGGAAGAGGTTAAAGAACAGCAAGCATAAATGAACAAAGTTTGCACGTCATGAAACAAAACGTAGTTTGAGAAGAAAATGCAGGAAGCCAACAACACAACAGAAAACAAAAACTAAACAAAGTGGAAAACATCAAAAGGCACCACTCAACAGTGTCATGCAGAATCAAATTAGAAATGGATATTTTAGTTTTCATGGTAAATGCAAGGACCAAAATCTGAGATCGTTGGTATTTAACAATTTCATGATTGAGAAAATATATTTGTTGATTTAATGTAATCTTTATTTTTAGAAAAGTTTGTTAAGGAAAGTGAAAGGAAATCAAGTTGTCATGCAATTTTTAATATTTTTCCTATTTCAAGAGGTTGTACTTGGTTAGGAGATTATTATGGAAAAGCTTAGTTTTAAAAGAGATCATTATGAAGCATCAGTTGCCTTTTTAAAGTCTGGAATCGTGCAACTCAAAAGTTGGGGTCGAGCCAAATGTCGAGTCAATCATCAAGTGAACCAGCAACAAAGTTTCTGGCGTCCAGCGAAACATTTTCGCTCGAGAGAAGTATCAAGCGACTTCAACAATATCCGGTAGTCAGTGTAGAAGTCAACTATCTAGAATCAAGCAAGCATAACTCGCTCAAGCAAGTTCAGGTTCGCTCGAGCGACTGTGGTCTTGCTCGAGCGACTAGGTCAGCAGAGTGAATATTATTTAAAGGAATAGGAGTTCGTAGAAAGGTATTCATTGAAATCCTAGGGTTTGTTTGGTTGCGTTGTTTAGTTCTAAACACCTTCCAAACCTAGTTGAGTGTGTTTTGGAGTTTTAATGGAGATCTAGAAGATCAAAGGTGCATTCATCATCACTCCAAGAAGTTTCTATTTCAATGAATCTATATTCCTCTAAGCTTTCAACTATCAACTAGAAGGCCGAGTTGGTCGTTGTCTGGAATCTAGGAGTTTGTTCCTCCTCTAGGTCTCAGGATTGAAACCTATTGGAAACATTCTCTCCTTTGGGCCAGCCGCACAGAGCGAAGCTCTGGCTATAAGCGGGGCCCCCAGTAACTGGCGCTGGGATTGGTTCCCTCAGGACTAGTCGTGGTGCGCGTAAGCTGGCCCGGACACCTGAGTTATCAAAAAAAACTAGAAGGCACGTGGATTCGAGACAGCAGTGATCAAGTACCGGAGCGGTACACGTGGATTCGGCAAGACTACTTAGAGACAAGTGTTTGGATTCATATTGTCGTGAGTTTTCTTGTAACTGTTAGAGTATATGTGTATGTGAGTGTTGAGTGTTGAGGTTAATCCCACATCGGATATCATTTTCTTGTATTATGTCTAAAGATAGTAGAAAATGATCATGTGTGTTAGGGGATGTATACACCCTATACACTTTTATTTTCTCAACTTGTTTTACAACATGGCATCAGAGCATCCGATATCAGTACTCTAACCCTAGCTCTAACCATCACAAACACTAAATATAACCCTAAACATAACCCTAGCTGCCACTACTATCAACCTAACCCTAACTGCCGCCGCCAACCTAACCCTAACCGCCACTACCATCAAGCTAACCCTAGCCGCCATCAACATCAACCTAACCCCAGCCACCACCGTAGATCATAACCCTAAGACGTTGCCACCGTCGCGACCCTCAATTAGCCTCCAGAGTCCAAATCGACTCTCAAATCAGCCTCTAGAGTCATGTCCAGAAGTCGCCAAGGCCAGGCGACTCTCATCGAGCACTGCACAGTCCTCATCAGTGCCTCTCGGGTCTCGTCTACCAATCTTTAGCATTGTCCAGGTCCAGGCGACCCTCGTCGAGCACTCGCAAGCCCTCGTCGGCGTCTCTCGGGTCTCGTCTATCCTCCTTAAGCACCTGTCAACCCTAAACAACTCCCCTCCAATGCTCGGAGACCCTCACCGGTCCTTCTCTAGTACTTGACAACTCCTGTTGACCAATTTCTGACGTTTACCGATCCGCTTGGTTCTGTCGGAGTTTCCTTCGACCTTCTCTGGTTGTTGCAAGATCTCGCCAACACTCGTCTGGTCTCGCCAGTCTTGATTGATGATTCAATAATCATCTCTGTATTTCACTCCGGCAGAACTGTATCATTCTCCAACAAGATTCATTAGCCCATGAACAACCCAGATTGGTATTCCATCATCGGTTATTTCTGTGTTTATGGTGATTCTTCATTCGTTTATATGTTAGCATCATCACATATTATAGTTCGGTGTGTTTTGTTGAAGACTATTTGAGTAACTGTTGTTCGTGGTTAGTCTTGATGGCACTCACTTCTACTGTTGTCTCTAATTCTTATGGTTCATCATAGCCTCCGGATATGTTATCTATTACTTCTGCACGTTTGAATGGCAAAAACTATGCTCCTTGGGCCCAAGCTGTTGAAATATATTTTGTGGGATGAAAACAATTTCACTTCTTGACTGATGATCCTCCTGTTGATACTGATGTTAAGTATTCTGATTGGCTAGCTGAAGATGCTCAGATTCATATCCGATTATGGAACAGTATGAAGCCTCAGATCAGTGGTTCGTTTTTTTTTACCAACTCCCAAACTAGTATGGCGTCAGGCTCAAGAGTTATACTCTAGTATTAACAATTTGCGTCATACTTATGATCTTTAGCAAGCTTACTTCTGTCTTAGTCTTGATACTTCCTCTCTTGAGGAATATTATGCCAAGTTTCGTGGCATATGTGAAGAACTTCAAATTTGTCAACCTATCTCTGACGATGTTAAGGTCATGCAATGCCAATGGGAGTCTATGCATGTGGCTCGATTTCTTTATGGCCTTCTCCTCCCTCTTATGATCCTATTCATTCTCAAATTTTGGGCTCTAATAATTTACAATCTCTCAATGAGGTGTTTAGTCGTCTTCGCCAAGCCTCTGTCTCCAATCCTACACCACCACCTACTGCACCAATTATTTTAAATAACAATTCTGAAAAAGGTTATTAAGGAAATGACTTTGTTGAAGTATGTCCTATTGAGTAT
>NMUG010008740.1:0-11522 GCA_002855965.1 Monotropa hypopitys
CCAAATGCCTTTAATTTTTTTATATTATGCGATAATTTGTATGTGTTTAAATGATTATTTTCTTTCTAATTTGAGAGGAATGAGTTTTTCTTTAGAAATATAGTCAGATGTAGATGATTTTGATTGTATTGTGTTGATATGCTGCATAAGCTATCATGAACAAATTATTATATCTTATGAACATTTTTGGTAGTACATAATTGGAGTTTGAATGTAATTTGTCGTAGTTATATTATATGAACTGAATTTGGAGATTGATCCTATTACATCCACCACATAGAGCCCCTTTTGATGGAATTGTACCTCGAGATTTTTTCAGACATAAGACCTCTATGTGTCTATGTTTCAATTTTGTTTGAGGGCTATTAGCCCTTTTAAGTGAGCAATTTTAAGTCACATATCATGGGCTGGCATTTAGTAGAATATCGTTGCTTCGGTTGAGGTCTGTATCATATAGTTTGGATGCGTTTTGGTGTTTTGATTTTGGTATTATAGATTCTTTACAAAAACATGTTATAAAAAATAATTATTCTTTAGTATTTTTTATTAAATAAATGGGGTATATTTTAAACATTTATATAATGATGTTCAAGTATATAAGACACAGAATGAGTGATTTCAAGCATGGGTAATATACTCATCAATGTCGAAGGCACGAATGAGTGCTGAAGGCATGACTCACATTTGAAGTCATTGTTGGAGTGCTATCGGCACGGATCGTGTAACATTGACATGGGTTGAGTTAACATTGACATGTGTTGTGCATATTCCCAATTCTCGACTGCTTACGAACAATGTATGCATTGATACACAAAAATTTATAAAAAATTATAACAAAAATATATAAAAAATACATTGTAGTCATTTATAGTTTTGTTATTTATTATTTAAAAACAATGTAATTTGTATTAACAGATATTTTGTGAGCATACTTTTATATTTATTGCAGTTTTTTACTTAGTTAAATACTTTGGTTAATGCGTTGTTTCGATTTTGTTAATGTCTTGCGGTGTTGATTTTGTCACTCCGTGCCATCGACACGTGCAATTACTAGTATATATATATTATACAAAATATAATTCTATCTCAGTCATATTTTCAATTGTCTCAGTCATTCAATTTATACTACTAACACCCAAAGTTTTGCCATACCCTTAGGTATTATGTTGCGCTTTCTATTATGTCGCCATGTAACATCGACACTGTAATACCCCTCGATTTTTATAAAAACATTTCAAACATTTTTTTTTGAAAGACATATATAAAAAGGAGGGTGTTAATCGTTGTTATCCATCACAATCAGTAGAACATTCATTACATCACAAATGATACAGAAAAAGAGAGAGAATACACGTCTACTGAGTTTATTACAATTTATCAACTGAAAGAAAGAGGGAAGGGGGGTATGATGGACACATTATTTTGTAGTTTTGTGTGTCTATTTTACTCTCTTTTCATTTTATTTCCTTGTTTATTTATTTATAATTCGTTCATATTTATGTTTTCCTTTGTTTTGTAGTTCTTCTATGTTTTCAGGTTATTTAGCGATTCCCGGATGAGTCCGGAAGCCCTTAGACCATCCCAGCTATGAGGTGAAGCTTGAGCATCAAATGAGGCACCAATGGCACCAAAACATGCATAACTTTTGATGCGTAACTCCGATTTCCAATTGTAATATGGCGTTAGAAAGCTATCGAGAAGATGCACATTTTGGTGAAAACTGCAAAGGGACCATTCTCTTGAATATCGAGAGACCGGTCTCTCCATGATCAGTGAGCTTTGCTGGATAAAGGTACCGGTCTCTCGAATTTTGGGAGACCGGTCTCTCCTGAAGAAAACCCGAAATTATTGTTTTTAGGGTAATTTGGTCCAAGACTTGTGGGGGAGGGTATTTATAGGATTGTATAATTGAACCTAAGAACGGTTTTACATCATTTTATCATTGTATTAGGGTTTTTGGGAGGGGAGAGCTTCTCTCTCTACCTCCCCTCCATCTTCTCTCTACATTTCTTCAACATCCATGGGGTTTTTGTAAGTTTTTCATCAATTAATGTTTTAGCTTATCTCTTACTCTCTATATTTCTGCAATTTCTTTAATGTCTTGTGTTTAGATAATGTTTGTCATTTACATTTCCATTGCCATAGTTGTTTGTAGTATAATGGAGGGCTAGCCTCCCGGTGTGGTCATGGATGGCTAGCATCCCTTGACTTAGGGTAGTTTTGATATCACACTTGTACGTATTTGCAAATGATGGCTTGAGGTATCCTTGGATCCTAGATTCGATCTTGGCTCGGCGTTATTAACTCCTTGAGTGTAAGTTGCCATTGACGTGGCCCTTGCATTGCTTGGCTCTATGGCATGCCAAGTGCTCAATGAAATATTTATGTGAACTAATGTGCCTTGAATTCACTCTAAATTTGAATGACGGGTGTCTTGGGATTATTTAGGAGTTTGGAACATGTGGTTCACGCATTTGGTCTAAATTGGAAGTTATTATCTATTCGATGGGTTGTCGTCAAGTCCCTTGGCACATCCCATGCCCTTAGCTATGTCACTTCCATTGTTAGATGCATTGGTTTAATTGAACCGAATCCTCACTCCTATGTCATCTCTTGACTCCCGTGAAGTCAATTCTCCCTAGGTTAGGTGTTAGTTGCTCTATGACCATGCCATTTGGTTAACTAGATTTCATTTGATTAAGTTTAAGTTGTAGTCCTTAAGTCTTAAACCAAAACTAATTCAAGGGTTGCGTCCTTCCGCTAACACTCGGCAAAACCAAATCTCATTTCTTTGTAAATTCCCTAGACTCCATGAACTCTCTATGGTTCGACCTCGATCTTTCCACTCTACTAGTTAGAGTAGTATTTTCGTGTTCTTATAAATTATCTTTTGTCTAGTTCACCAATTCCCGTTTAACTGATGACGCGGGAATCGCACTAGCAAAATGGCGCCATTGCCGGAGAGTTGTAGTTTGAGTCTAGTTTTTTGCTAAAGTGAGATTTTCTTTTGCCAACTATCTTTTCTTTCTTTTCATTCTATTTTATAAAAATACAAAAAAAATTGAAAAAAATTGCTTTGACTACCCATGGCTTCCGGTGATTATCCTATGTCCGATTACTCTTGCCCTTGTGAAGCCCATCTTCAAGCTTGGGAGGCACATCCTCCATTCCCGGAACCTTTTTATCATGAGTGGCAACCTCACTCTAACTTTTATGGGGAATGTGAGCATTATCAAGAACCATCTCTATATGCTTATCCCGATGTCATGGCTCCACAACATTACTATTACCCGGAGCCCACTGAGACATTCCAAGAACAAATTTCAAAAAGAGATGAGATATTTGCACAAATGGCATATCAACAAGAACAGTTGGAACAGATGGCACAACAAATGAGCGACTTAACACAACAAGTCTCCGAGTTAACCATGACCATACCTCCACAAGAGATGGGGACACTCTCTGAATGGGAAGATTCTCCCAATGCTCAATCTTATAACCATATGGAGGATGGGAATGTGGATTGTACTTTACTATGTGAGGCTCCTTGCTTTGATGTGGTGGCTCCTTCCGAATTAATTTATTCAGAGCCACCCATGGATTATCATGATCTCATGGATGCTTTTGAGGACATTTTGCTACCACAATTTCAATGTCGCGACAACATTAGGGACCTTGGCAACTCTAGTTATGTGGAATTTGATGTCTCTTCTTCCGAGTTAGCCCAACCCACTGACCCCTTGGAGGAGCCTTGTCTTTCTTCTGAAGAGGTAGATTTCCTTGAACTTCCACATGTGGGTATCAATTATTCCCTCCTAATGGCCCAAGCATCAATGGGGATACTCCCTGATTTCATCCACTTCTCTCACTCCACCCGATGAGATTTTGGTGAACCTTGATGATGATTCGAGTGATGAGGAGTTTGATGTGGACCATAGGAGTGGGGATATTGTTGATGTTGTTGCTTCTTATCCTGTTGAGCCTACTATGCCTTGTACTCCTCAAGGGTCTATCGAGTGTGCCCTTATGGAACCTATTGTCATGCCAACTCTTGAGGAGTCCATTCTTCCAGTTGATCCTTCATTTGCCATTTTTGATGTGTCCATATTTTCTTGTGTGCCCCTACCAGCACCACTTATGCCCATCTTGGAAAAAATCGATTTTCTTGGTGTTGACCGACTCCTCTCGAGTCAAATTCCATGTCATATTCTTGTGGTCAATGCCTTGAGAGCTACTTTGGATCGCGGTGGTAGGATGGTTTGTCACACATTTTTGAAGCGCCTTTAAGCCCCGGTATATTCAAAGTACCTATTCACTTGGCTTGGGCGACTTCAATATTTTTGTGCGGGGTTGGTATTGTTTATGTTTGGATATGGCCCCCTTTGCCATATAAATTTTATCATCACATTTGGGGGGTCATTGTCTCGGTTCTTGCCTAGTCTTTGAGGCATAGCTATCTTTTTATCTTTTTTTAGTTTTCTTTTTCATTTCTTTTGTTTTTTACCATCGTTGAAAATACAAAATAAAAAAATGATGTTGCACGCTTGGCTACCATTAGCAAGCAAGTTTTGGACTAACCGTTTGCTTTGTAGTTGTAGTTGGTGTTGTCTTGCAGAGTTCCTTGTTTCTTGCTTGGCCTTATGGACATTATCACCTACGATTTGAGGTATTGGTTAGTGGGTGGTTTTCTTCTTTCCACCCCAGAGGTAATCTACTTTTTCCTTCTTATTTTTAGTTCTCCTCGCACGAGGACGTGCTCATTTTAAGTTTGGGGATGTAGTGCATCTTCATGCTATCTTTATTTTTATTTTTCATTTGGTCTCATTTTTTTTAATTTGTAGAATAATTTTGGATTACCTTTGCATAGACGTTGAGATATTGCGAGTTCACTCTTTTACATGTGTAGAATGGTGTGATCCTTGTTTAGACATATTGGTGTCATCCTTGGTCATTTTTTCTAGCTTGTTGGAAATTTTTCTTGGCACCTAGATTTAACCCATTGCACTTCACGAAAAATTAGGCTTGAGTCACTTGTGAGTCGTACCTCGTTTGTCTTGATGGCTTGTTTAGTGGAGACTTATACCCGAATGAGCTTAGTGACTTACTTTTCTTTAGAGTGGTGTCACTTAAACTCTTTGTTGTCACGGAACATGATCGTACTTGTTGATGGATCTCATTATTTTTGTCGCTATGCATTGGGAATTCACTTTCATTGATTCATCACTTTGATTTGGATGCACGGTTGTTGTTGGACCTTGGAGAGGATTTTAGGCAAATTTTTGAAATTTTGGGCCGAATCGTTCCTTGTTACATATTATCACTTGTTTGCCCACTTGAGCCGTCATTCTAACATTTTCTTGATTGAGCCTCCATTTCCATATATTATGCTTTGAGATTAGGTTGATCTTTGTTGATGTATATAATCACGTATTGGAGAGATAAGGTGTTGGATTGTATGTTGATGTACTTGGAGAGATAAGGAGTTTTATGTTTATTTTGTATTCATTGTGGTGTATCCCTCTTCCTCTAGAAGAAAAATTATGAAAAAGAGAAAACAAAAAAAATTGGGGAACTCAATAAGTTGAGGGATCACCTATCATTTTATAAGACATGTTGTCTTTATTTTTTTGTTAGGAAGTATCGGTGGTTGAAAAAATTCATGTTTATGGCATAGTTGAAAATAAAAATTGATATTGGAGTTGCATTTTAGTTGACGCGGGCCACATTGTTTGATTTGCCCTCTACATGTACACTTTGCCTATTTTCAAGCATATCTTATTTTATCCTTTGTCCGATACACTTCCCTTACCTAATATTATAATCGATGGAAGTCCTACTTGATCCTTGGAAAAACAATTTCGTGTGCATGTTGATTACGAACTCATTCCCCTTGCTTAGCAATGTTCTTGTCATGTGATCATACCCACCATATTTCCTTTCTTTTCGTGTCAACTTATGCGGGATGTTTTGGTTTTATGATATATATATTCCGCCCGCACATATGTGAGTTAGTATATGCACCTATGTTTCGAGTTTTATTTTTGAGTGCATGACACGGTGAGTATTTGAAGTCGAAGCTCGGTCCGGATTGATTTTCGAGTTGTGTCTTACTTGCGACGAATAGCCTTGCCTACACACACGTTGAATTTTGGGTTGCCTTGGTTTATTTTCTCTTTACTAGCATCGTGAATCATTGTTTGTCTACATGTATTTACGAGGAACCACTTTTCTATTATTTGTTTAGAGTTTGATTTGCATCTCTTGATTTATATGTAGAAGTAGTTTACTACATTTTGTGGGTTAGCGTTGCTGAAAACCCTCACGAGACCTTACTCGTCCTACCGGGGCCACTCGGGGGTTTAAAGGATCTACCCATTTATTTTTCTAGTTGTTTGTTATTCGTTTGGCCTAGTCCTAGTTCTTGTTTGCTCGGGACTAGCAAACTTCAAGTTGGGGGATGTGATAGACACACTATTTTGTAGTTTTGTGTGTCTATTTTACTCTCTTTTCATTTTATTTCGTTGTTTATTTATTTATAATTCGTTCATATTTATGTTTTCCTTTTTTTATAGTTCTTCTATGTTTTCAGGTTATTTAGCGATTCCCGGACGAGTCCGGAAGCCCTTAGACCATCCCGAGCTATGAGGTGAAGCTTGAGCATCAAATGAGGCACCAATGGCACCAAAACATGCATAACTTTTGATACGTAACTCCGATTTCCAATTGTAATATGGCGTTAGAAAGCTATCGAGAAGATGCACATTTTGGTGAAAACTGCAAAGGGACCATTCTATTGAATATCGAGAGACCGGTCTCTCCATGATCAGTGAGCTTTGCTGGATAAAGGTACCGGTCTCTCGAATTTTGGGAGACCGGTCTCTCCTGAAGAAAATCCGAAATTATTGTTTTTTAGAGTAATTTGGTCCAAGACTTGTGGGGGAGGGTATTTATAGGATTGTATAATTGAACCTAAGAACGGTTTTACATCATTTTATCATTGTATTAGGGTTTTTAGGAGGGGAGAGCTTCTCTCTCTACCTCCCCTCCATCTTCTCTCTACATTTCTTCAATATCCATGGGGTTTTTGTAAGTTTTTCATCAATTAATATTGTAGCTTATCTCTTGCTCTCTATATTTCTGCAATTTCTTTAATGTCTTGTGTTTAGATAATGTTTGTCATTTACATTTCCATTGCCATAGTTGTTTGTAGTATAATGGAGGGCTCGCCTCCCGGTGTGGTCATAGATAGATAGCATCCCTTGACTTAGGGTAGTTTTGATATTACACTTGTACGTATTTGCAAATGATGGCTTGAGGTATCCTTGGATCCTAGATTCGATCTTGGCTCGGCGTTGTTAACTCCTTGAGTGTAAGTTGCCATTGACGTGTCCCTTGCATTGCTTGGCGCTATGGCACGGCAAGTGCTCGATGAATTGTTTATGTGAACTAATGTGCCTTGAATTCACTCTAAATTTGAATGATGGATGTCTTGGGATTATTTAGGAGTTTGGAACATGTGGTTCACATATTTGGTCTAAATTAGAAGTTGTTATCTATTCGATGGGTTGTCATCAAGTCCCTTGGCACGTCTCATGCCCTTAGCTATGTCACTTCCATTGTTAGATGTATTGGTTTAATTGAACCGAATCCTCACTCCTATGTCATCTCTTGACTCCCGTGAAGTCAATTCTCCTTAGGTTAGGTGTTAGTTGCTCTATGACCATGCAATTTGGTTAACTAGATTTTATTTGATTAAGTTTAAGTTGTAGTCCTTAAGTCTTAAACCAAAACCAATTCAAGGGTTGCATCCTTCCGCTAACACTCGGCAAAACCAAATCTCATTTCTTTGTAAATTCCCTAGACTCCATGAACTCTCTGTGGTTCGACCTCAATCTTGCCACTCTACTAGTTAGAGTAGTATTTTCGTGTTCTTATAAATTATCTTTTGTCTAGTTCACCGATTCCCGTTTAACTGATGACGCGGGAATCGCACTAGCAGGGTACAACAGCTACTTACTACAACAACTGAACTGAAAAGCCATATAACAAAGTACCCAGGAGGTCCAGGAGAGAACCAAAGCTGCAAGCTCCACAAAGAATCCAACAACTAGCCAGACTCCAAGATCTACCAACAAACAACACCCTACAAACAGACTAAAAAGAGAAAGAAAGAGGGTCTCAGCATTCCACGGCTCAGCAGGAAAACCATTAACTACTAGCAAGTGCACACACGCGAATGTATGCCTAAGTGTCCTCACAAGGGTAGGGAAACGGAGAGAGCCCAAGGGACCGAACAACAACAACAACCGCAAGACCTCAAGGTAAACAGACACTCTCGCTCATGATAGTAAGTGCAAACCCAAAGGTAACCGACCCAACGTACGACAAGTGAAACCGCTCGCAAACCCTCTACAAGTAGCCCAACCACAAACACTACCTCGACACCAACACCACACACCATCCCATTTTTGTTATAGATTCCGGTGTTGTCCATCTTGGAGATATATTTGAGTTAAAGAGGTAGATTTTCTATTATTCATTTATTATCAACAACTGTCTCCACTTGAAGAACAAGGGAGCTCAAGCCATCCATTCCGACTTTTCCCACATAGAAAGTGAGTCACATACTAGGAGGTCGCATTAGGTCCTACCTACCACACACAAGGGCTAGGTCATGGGACACCGCAATCGTCTCGACCAACAGCCCATTGGCGACACAAAGAGGTGGCACAAGACTAAGACGCCCGCTAGACGGAACTCCTCGGCGGCACAAGGAGCCACGCGGGGGTACTCGCCCTCGCAGAGTACATCCCGGGAAGGGCATCGACAGTCCTTCACACGGGGGCAATACCGCGGGTAGGGCATGAACCATCCTACCCGGATGGATACCATCAACATATTCTGGTCATAAGGGCAAGAACCTCCTCACTCTGTAAGCTTTCAAAAACCATTTCATCTTAGAATACGGGTTGGGACAACGTACTTCCAAAAACCCAAGATGGTATCCTCCATACGCCATCAATCACATACCAACACTCTCCTCACATGATTGTTTATGTTCCATTAAGTTGGATTTAAGTGAATGATTCAAGATTTCCAAGAAGTTGTCCTCATAGGATCCATTTTCGTATTTGTCATTCATTAAGTTCATTGTGTTCGTTATTAGGTTCCCAATAATCAACGAGGTTCCACAACCAAGGGCAACCTACCATCAAACCAAAGAATCGGTACAACAATGTTCAATGGGGAACCTAATGACGCCCAATATCACAGTACCCGCATTCACCCAAATTACCAACAACCAAGACCAAAGAGTGATTTAAGGGTCAATATTTGCCCATAGGGGATTCTAGTGACCAACCAAACAACCACAAGAATACTACAACAAACCAAGCAACCCAAACTCTTCAAAACACAACCCAAAGCTTATTCAAGCATTTCATCGAACACTTAATGCCCATTGACTCCAAGGGCCTCTACACGACACTATGATCACTATACGACACCCAAGTAGATCATAATCAATCCTACGACGACAATCGAACCCAATCCAAGTCACCTCAAACCCGATAGACCCAAATTCTACGGTATATAAAATCGAATACGATACGCAACATGGATTATGAAATGAATACACAATTAAACGACGAACAAGAGTACTATACACACACACACAAGATAGGAGTTAAGAGTTTACCCACCAGAGAGTCACCGGAAAAGTCGCCGGAAAAGTTCTTTCGCACCAACGAACCTATGTACATCAAAGAAAAGCTCGCGACGATGAGAATACAAGTCTCTAAAGAACCAACACGAGAAACCCACTATCGAAAATTGACTTACCCGCGACTTTGAGAAGGTGACGTCGATATCTAGGTTGCCGGAAAGCTCTAGTCGCGGGGAACGATGTTAATACTTCGCAAATCTTCCAAAACCCACCTTTGATCCACCAAAATGAAGAGAGAAGGGAGAGTTAGGGTTTTGAGAGAGTGTTAGGGAGGAAGAGAGAAAAAAACCTATTGGGAATGCTCCCAAACAGATTAGGGTTAGCTTATATTGGACCCCGAACCAAAAAGACAAGTTTACCCTTCATTAAACCAAAAAAATAGCAAAAATAGCCGTCGCGACCGGTCTAGGATTTGGCTCGACCGGTCTAGCTTCACTCGGACAACTCTCTGGAGAGCCTCGACCGATCTAAGGTTTTGGCTCGACCGGTCTACACGGCCAAAAAAGTGCTGAAGTGAAATGTTGATTTTTTTGAGAGTATTTTGGTCCTAACTTCTTCGTTCGGACTCCGATTGAGACGATTCAAGTTGCGTTGGAATCGTAATCAAATTATCTACGACTTCCAAGAATAAAGAATTTTGATTTAAAGAACGAATCAAATCGATAGATTTAATGCGATTGAGGATTTTTGGTTTACTTAAATGAACGGAAATTAATTAAAATTTCCAGAGTGTGACAAACTACCCACCTTACAAGAATTTCGTCCTCGAAATTTCCAAGGTGAAGATCACGGAGCAACGAAGAATGAATGAGTTTCCACAAAAAAAACCGCACAAGAAATACGCCATGAGGATTTACACGACTCACTTCCCACTTCTTCTCAAGAATGCACCAAAACAGAGCTTAGGTAATCTTCTCAACACGCAAACAAGCCCAACGAACATCTCACAAAATGATCGGCGATACGGGAAAACCGAAAATGCACACGATTGTCAACCAAAAACACAAGAATTTCTAGGAAAAAGAGGAATTCCCACGCTTCCTACATGATTACACATCGCCCGAACAAGAAAAACACGAATTGCCAAAGCGATAGTGAAGTACCGAGAGTCAAACCGCGAAGATAATTCTCAGAAAATTCCTACAAAACTCATGGATACATCACAACATGATACGGACACGCCGAAGGGACGGAATCATGCCGAAACATCAAGGATACGGAGGGACACGGCACGGATACACCGACACATGAAGGATACGCTACGGACATGTCGAGGGTACGTCAACACGCCAAGGGCATGCCAAGGACATGCCGACACGCGGATACAAAATGGATACGATACGGATATTCTGACTTTCCAAAATCATTTCCGGAGCTTTACAAAGGCAAGGGAGAGGTTTTCGACCACCACAAGGATACCCACAACGATTCCGCCATCACAAACGCGCGAAACAAGGCCGAGATTTATTTTTCGAGAAAGGTAGCGACAATACAACCGATATGAGTAAGGATTTGAATGCAGGACAAATTACAAAGGATGGTCACACGACAACTGTGCAACTCGAATCACCCCAAACAACCACAGAGCCACCAAAAGAAGAATTGAACAATCAAAATCTCACATACCAATCCGCACACACCTAGCGCGGTACCGGAATGACTAAGAAGTTTGATTTGAGATGTGCTGGCCAGTCACCTTCTCAAAACAATCCTTCATGTTCATTCCTACACCACATGACACGGACTACGCACACCGGTTACGCCAAACGTCACCACAATTCAAGTCGGTGCAGTCAAA
>NMUG010008741.1:0-11522 GCA_002855965.1 Monotropa hypopitys
AAGTTGAGTATAAATACCAATTTGTTTATTTTTCACTGCGACAGCGAGCCGACATCGAAAATTGGCGAATGCAATTTCTACGGACATCCTTTAGAAAGACAGACATTTCCTGCGAATTACATTCGATAGACAAAGAACGGTTCAAGACGTACACCTGAAGCCTCCAACTCCGTTTAAAGTAAAAGTGCCGGTTTCCAAAGTTTTTCTGAAAAGTGTCCGGATTAATCCCGTGATATTTTCTAAATTCATAATTCGACTCAAGCGTCGCAGATATCTACTTTAAATTTTCAGAGATCGAGCCGAGCATAGAGCCAAGCAAGCGCAAACCAAACTTCCGGATCGATTTCAGGACCCAAGAAGACTTTGGAAATTCATTTATAGTTTCATTTATTTTTATTTTTAGTTTTGAGCCGAATAGGTGATGTATTTTCCATCCAAACGACCAAGTCAAGATATCAAATCACCTTTCCCAACGCACTTCCCAATAAAAAGTAAATGACTCATCATGTCGCATCTATAGATGCGACATGGTTAAATCTATAAAATCACCTCTCCCCCTATTGGGAGGAGACCATTGAGCATTGAAACTCTAAACTCTCACTCCAGAGCAAATACTGCCCGAACAGAACCTCTTTCAAACCTTCAAAACCCTTGCCAAAATCCATCCAAAAATCTCCAAAACCCTTTCAAAAATCCTAGAACCCTACTTCCTTCAAGAACACCTCTTGTTCTTGAAACAAACCATCTTCTTAATCCAAAATCCAGCCATCTAAAAGTCCAATAACCAAAACCAAACCTCCAAAAACTACCAAACTATCTACTCAAAATTCCAAAAATAAATCCAGTACAGCTGAACCTCTGCCGAATTTTCGGCAGAAATTTGTTTTCTTTATCTTTGTCCTTTGAGCATTTTCTCTCGGTATAAGCGTTCTAAATTATAGTTTAGTATTAGTATTGGGTTCAATACCAGATACTATATTTCATTATAGTTTACAGAACTTACCGTTAGAGATTTTGGCTTCCGAAGTGTAAATATTCAAGGTAAATAGAGAAAACAATATTGCATCTTTGTCTTGTTTATTTTTTTATTTTCTTCTTCTTTTCTCCACTGCGATGTAAACATCAGAGCGATAAAAAACGATTTCATAATATATCCCAATAAAATTGGCACATGTATGGCTATGCCTATTTCCCTATTTCGATGTCGTTTGCAAGAAAATTATGAAAACGTTTTCTTATCTATCTAATATATAATCACCTAAATAAAGAAGACGACCATTTATGCCTTTCTCCTCATTAATATTTGACACATGTAAGACTACGCCTGCTCCATTGTCACGTACGAGTAGAATATAAATACGTCTTCGCCCCAAATAAATAATATCTCGGTCTTGCATACGGCTATGCCTACTGGCTGTTCAGTCAAATAATCAGAGATCTTGGAACATTTATTCCTTGAATAAGGTAGAGATTAAACTTGCAAAAATTGACTTATGAATCTTTGGCTTATGTTCGCGATATGGCTTTAAAGCCAATCTTTCATCTCTTGAAATTTGCAAGGAGAAACAAAAATTCATATTGACCATTTTTTTTTATTTCTAAAATCTGGCCTTTTCGGTATATTGTATAGATGTCGTCTAGGTTGGAATACTCCAACGCGACTTATATATGATATCTTATATGCTACATATATATATATTCGTATATATCTATGTATTATATATAATCTCCCTCTCTCATTTTGACATCTCACTTTTGCCACTCAAAAACACTTTTCAAAGAAAAAGAAAAAAATCTCTCAATTCGTGTCGTTCAGCGAAAAATTACAGTAGCTGATCGACTTTGATCAAAAGAACGTCTTGTGAATCGGGTCATACCGGGTCGCTCGATATCTTTTGGGGATTTCCCAAAATTCAAAAAAATCAATCCCATCTCAAAATACAAAGAAAACATCATCACAAAATTTAATTCCTTGATTCGTATCGTTCAGTGAAAAGTTGCAGTAACTGACCGATTTAGATCGAAAGAATATCTCGAGAATCGGGTCACCCCGGGTCACCTTATATTCTTTTTGAATTCCCAAATCAAAAACAAAAACATTCTTTCATAAACATAGTCGAACATCTGTCCGACTGAAAAATACAAAAACAACTTAAAAACAAAATTCCTCGATTCGAGTCATTCAGTGAAAACTTGCAGTAGCTGACTGACTAAGGATCACAGAAATATTTTGCGAACCGTGTTATACCGGATCACTCAGTATTCTGTTGGAATCTCAAAATCAAAAAGAAAAATGTTTTTTCAAAATGCAGTCGGAGTTCTGTCCAACTTAAAAAAATGTAAAAACAACTAAAAATATCAAAATTCAATTCATTCTTTAAATTCTTCTCATAAAATCCAAAAACAGAATCAAAGTGATGTTCATCTGCAAAACCCATTTGAATTTATTCAAACATCAATTTTTTATTTATTTCTCTTGACCGAGAAATTATTGATTTTAAATTGGAAGAAAACATTCTTTTGAAAATCAAGTATCGAAAGGGCGAATAGGGTGCCTAATACCTTCCCCATTCGTAATTAAATCTCCGAACCTGATTTTCTAATTTTGCAGACCATCTATTCCAAAAACCGGTAACTTGACACACCATAACTCTATGTCGAGTGGTGATTCTGAAAAACAGATTAATAGTAGGATATATATTACCTTGGCAATTGTAAAACTATTACTTAGTATGAATATTTTAAAAATCCGGTAAGTCCAACCTTCAACAATTTTTGTTTTTCTAAAAACGTCGCATTAAACCTCGAAAATACAAAGTACGCCATCCGGAAATGCGACCCCCGAACACGGGCGGAAGCGAAGAAGGAAGGCAGAAGATTTTTCCGGCACGACAACAGTCAATTCTACTGGGAACTTGAGGATTTCAGCTTCCAAAAATTTTCAAAAATAAAATTTCTTCCAACCCAAAATCAATCATCTCTCTGTCAATATTACTAATATGCATTGTTTTTTTAGGGACATTATAGGTGGCGCGCTTTGCTAAAATCTTCGCTAAAAATGTTTCTGCGCTAAAGTGCTTATTGTTTATTTATTTATTTATTATACTGCAAAAAGTATTTCCTTCAATTTCAAAAAAAATCTTACTTTTACTGCATTGTAAATTTTTCATGCATCATTTGCATCTCCTGTTTTGGGTGGAGGTTGTTGGTCCCTATGTAGTCGATGCAATAGACTACCAAGAGGGGGGGTGAATTGGTTTATTAACTAAAATGCCCAAATATAAATTTCTTTCCAAGTTAAGACAATTTTAGGCAAATTAGTGCGGAAGACTTACCTATTCAAAGTGTGATGAATATCACAAGTTTAAGTATCAATCTAATTAAAGCACCAAGTGAATCCCTTTCGTTACACCTCAGGTTCTTGGGGGGCTAGTCTCAAGAGGTCGAGGTTTCCGGTTTTCAAGTGGTTCTAAATAACTAGATTAATAAAGAGACTTGGATCTTAGAGTTCCAAGCACTATGAATAGTAGAGTGAAAATGATTTAATTTCTCAATAAGGGCAAGTAAAGTAAAGAAGTAAAGGCAAATGACACAAGGATTTATAGTGGTTTGGTTAGAGATTGTCCAAGTTCCTAACTTTACATCCACTTCTCTTACTAACTAGTAAGAGTTCTACTAATTTTACATTTACAACTTTCGGGTAGTTGTCAAACCCTTACAAATGGTGAGCAATTTCCCAAGGCTTCTCAAACCTTCTTTGAGCTTATTCCCAAGGCGGCTCCCACCTTCTTTGAGCTACTTCAATGGAGGCTCCCTCCGTTCTTTGATGAGCTACTTCTCAAGGCGGCTCCCACCTTCAATGCAAGCTCCAAGTCTCCTCCTAGGCTTGGTCTTGACTCCAATGCTTTGATTCTTCAAGTTTTTGCAAACTTCAATCTTCAAGCTTGACTTCAATGAAAGCTTCCAAGTACAAGAAATATATTGTGGAAGACAACCCCTTCCACAAGGTAATAATAAAGCTCAATGCTCAATATGATGATTACAATGATAGAATTTGAGCTCTCTCTAATTTGTACAAGGTGTAGGATAGAATCTCTCTACTAGAAAAATTTATACAAGTGAGAATATGAGAGATAGAGAGATTTTTTCAGTATTCTAGAGAGAAAGAATGAGATATATAAAATAACAAAGCTTGGGCATCATCTCATTAAGTTTCTAGGATCCCAAGGGTCCAATATATAGGCCACAATCCAAAACTAGCCGTTTATAACCGTTTGGTGGCATTGTTGTAATTACATTGAGCTTAAAATTCGAAATCAGCATTTTTAACAAAGGCCGGTATGGGACTGGTAGGCAGCCGGTATACCGGCCGGCATACCGGCCGGTGTGCCGGTTAGTGTTAATTTTGGCCCTTTGTAAAGAAGAAAACCTACTGCCCAAAACTTAGGGTCAACACAGGTCATGACCGCTCGGAATGGATGCTACCTTTATCAACCGCCCGGGAGCCCAACAGTATTCCACGCGACCCTTAAAGAAGTCTGTGGGTGATATAAGGTACTCCAACCAAATCACCAACTCGAAAATGGTACCCTTCGGGGGCCGGAGGTCTGAAGATTTGGGAACCTTAAAACCTTTCAGCCGCATACCCTCATTTTTCATATAGAAAAGCCAAAAAAAGTCATAAATCTAAACCCTGTTATTATTAGGAAAGCATATTCATTTCCGAAGAGAATCTATCTATACATTCTGTTAAATACAAAAAGATTTTTCAAAAAAATAGATATTATCTCTAGGAATACTGGTCAGATTTAGACTTTGGACTCATCAGTCATTTTTTCTCCAAAAATTTACATCCCGAGATAATACTCCAGACTCCAGGTCTGGGGCACGCCCCGAGTTATAAATTTAAAAGAAGTCCATACATCTCTAGTGTCCCTAGAGAATTTTCCTTGTGTACTAATCTGAGCTTAGTGTTATTATACAGATATCAACACAACTCACTCGAATCGTCTGCAAAATCCATAAAGGAGAATCAATCGTTTCTGGCCTAAACAATGGCAAAAAGACAGTATTGCACATATTATGGTAACAAGCCCGAAACTATTTTCTGGGCCAAACTCGAGTCACTTCAGAAAGAAAATCGAGATCTCAAAATTACGAACCAGACTCTACTCAGCCAGCTAATCCAAATACAACCCCCCGCACCACAATTATCAATTGGGACCAAGGAGACCTCTCTCCAATCTGACACTGGGGCATTCCCCTCATCTTCCAACCCATTTCAAACTTTTCCATTTCAAACCTATGACAGGTCGTCCCATTCGTACCCTCAATTTCAAACTCCCAGAAAAACAAGTCCATATGAATCATCTCCATATCACCTATTCTTCCAATTCCAAATTAGCATCTAACACCACAAAAGGTCCTTTCCAATGATCTATCAAGCAACCCAAAGTCAAATCCATAGAGGAAAAGAAAATTTACTCCACTGGCCATTCCCATGATGGAAATATACCAGGATCTCCAATCATCCGGATATATAGTCCCCATTCTAGCACGTCAATTACCTGACCCCCTTCCTCAGAATTTTTGAGGCGATCTATAATGCGCCTACCACTCTAACAAATTGGGCCATGTAACAGAAAAATACTGAAGCTTAAGGAACAAGGTGCAAGACCTTATCGATGCCAGGGCAATAAACTTGGAGGACACAAAACCATCTCCCAATACATACCACAATCAACCCTTTCAAAATCCGATACCCCAGATTTCATTTCTCAGAAATAATCTGCCATATTCACAAAGAAATCCAAATAACCAAAATTTTACTCCATTATCCATAACAATGTCAGAAGTATTCCAAAGCCTATTGGCCTCGGGGCATTTAAACCTTGTTCCTTTCCGACCACAACCAAATCCTCCTCCTCGTCATCACCAAGCAGATCTCCAATGCTTATACCATTCTGGTCAAACCAGTCATGATACTGAAAACTATTGGACATTGAAACATAAAGTGAAAGACCTCGTTGACGCGGGCATAGTAAATTTGAGAGATGATAAAACAACACCTGACGTCACAACAAAACCGCTTCCGAATCACCTGGGAGTGAATATGACTTCTGAAGAACTCCCACGCATAGAGGAGGATGACTCTATCGAGGGACTGTTACAATTATTTGGCAAACTGCAAGTCACCACAATCGATCCTCCGCCACCGGATCAAAATGAATACCATTCACACCGCTCATCCAGGGGAGCAAATGCATTATTGGATACCATATCGAGTTCACAAAGCCCGCAAATTTTGGTAAAATGTGGCAAGCAGCAAAATTGTTATTCTGTGTTTTATTAAACTTTCTATCTAAATATGTATGTTTCCTTTTGTACTTGAAAAATATATCTTTTCATTACTCTGTTATGTTCATCAAATAAGCTTTTGTATATTCTGTTCATTTATCCATCTCTGCTAAAATAAAAATGCCAAAAAACAAAAAAAATCAATTTTCAGGAATTCAAAAGTTCATCCTTTCAATTCAAGCAATAAAATAATATTTGCATTCGAATATCACGACTTCAACACCAAATTGGATTATAATCTAATGGGAATAGAGGTTGACCGATGGTACCGATGACAAAATTCTTAAAGAAATTAGAGACAGGATCCATAAAACACAAGGATAAAAAAGCTTCTAACATCCAGGAAACAGAAACCATTAACTTGGGGATTGTAGAGACGCCCAAGGAAGTCAAAATCACAATCCACTTAGATACACGTCAGAAGACTGAATTCAAGGAAATACTTCAAGATTACCAAGACATCTCTGCCTAGTCATATCAGGATATGTCGGGACTCAGTACCTTAACTGTAAAACACTGATGGTCTATAAATCCACCTATTAGACTGGTTAAACGAAAACTGAGGCGACTTCGATCGAAAGGGAGCCAGAAGATCAAAGAGTTTCGACCAAAATTGAAGTACATGAAGGAACTTATGGCCCACATATGAGTGGTCATAACTTATCAAGCAAAATTCTGCGTATTGGGTGTATCAAGAAATGTCACAAAAGCCAAATTTATGGAGACATCTTGTGAACACCGTCAAAAGAGTTTCAAGTTATGGTCACCCCTTTGTCATTCTCAGCCTGGGGTATTGACGTCATCAGAGTCATCCATCCAAATCCTCAAATAGTCATCAATTCATATTAATCGCCATCGATTACTTTACCAAATGGGTGGAGGCAACCAACTCTACACAGGCAACCGAGAGGGTTATAACGCACTTCATCAGAAACAACAAAACAATTTGGTCTTGAAGCAATTTCTGCCAGTACAAAAAGAAGCCGATGGGGATTTTTCCACCAGCTATCAAGGCCCATTCATCGTCGCAAAGGTGCTATCCGGCAGAGCCATCATCTTGTCAGAAACGGATGGACAAGAATCTCTACAACCTATCAACACCGACATGTTCAATCTCTACTATGTCTAATTAGTAGTGGCTCATATAATTCACAATGATTTAAATTTTAGCTTCAGCGAGGACATCTTCTCCTTATAAATGTTCTAATATAATCTTGAGCAAAATGGCACTTTTATTTCTTCCTTCTTGCTACAAAAAATATCTCTCTCCTTTTCTATGATAAGAACAATTCAAAAAAAAAAGAAATTATCATCAAAATATCTATATGATGATCAAAATAATCGCTCTTTCCTTTTACACAAAAGAAAAAAGGGGAAATCTTGAAAACAAATCTCTTCCTCACTCCGAAAAAGACTCTCTCTTCCTCATAAAAAAGTCTATTTTTCTCATTCCGAAAAAAATCTCTCTTTCCCATTCCCAAAAAAAAGTCTGCCTTCCTTACTCTGAAAAAAAAATCTCTCTTCCTCATTATAAAAAAAGTCTCTCTTCCTCACATTCTAAAAAAAAGTCTCTCTTCTTCACTCTCTAAAAATCTCTATTTCTCACTCTCTGGAAAAAAATTCCTCATTATATTCTCATACGAAAGTGCTCTTAAATTGCTCAAAATATTCGGAACCTGATCAAGAAGAATTTGTCATGCTAAAATTAAAACTCGGTCATTTTCAAAAGAAATGAAAAAAACACAACTCTGGTGTAGTCAAAACTTGAAAAGGGGCTACAACAAAAATAGAAAAGTCTAGCATGGTCAAAACCCGAGAGGGGGCCATGGAAAAAAAATGAATGAGAAATCAAATCTAGCATAGTTAAAACCTGATAAGGAAACTATGACAAAAATAGAAAACCCCAGTATGATCAAAACCCGAAAGGGGGTCATAGAAAAAAAATAGAAGACAAAATCCAGTGTAGTCAAAATTTGAAAGGGGCTACAGCAAAATGGATAAGTCTAGTACGGTCAAAACCCGAGAAAGGATCGTAGCAAAAAAGGAAAAATTGAAAAGCATCCGGCATAACTATCAACCTGAAAAAGAGTTATGGCAAAAAATGGAAAAGAAAAAGCTAAAGTTCAAAAAAGAATCTCTTTCAAGTCAGAAGGAAAAAAGTGCCAGAGGATATCAGAGCAGCAATGGATCCAAGCAGATGCCAGCAGAGAAATTGGCCTTCAGAAAATCACTTTTCTCTGAAGATCCAGTTCGATTTGGTTAAGAGGTCTGCCACTTCAGTTCTAAGATTATGAAATCGTCTCTGAAAAGAAAGGATGAATGAAGGTTTCCGTCCTCTAGGTAAGGCCTTGTTCATAAAATATTTTTATTGGTATAAATTCTTGATTTAATCACTCTTAGCAGTGAAGTTTAAATGTCTATGAATATGATATTGCTTACTTGATTAAATTACAAGTGGTGAAAAGTTATTCATACGAGAAAACAAAAACACACTGATATTACGAAGGATAAAAAAATAAAGAAATACAGAATACAATGAATACATCAGTGCAGATCTCTATGAGAAGAAGTTACTCAGCAAATGCAGCAAAGCCTGACAAATCTCCCAATGATGGACAATCATCATGGCGCCATCCGCAGTGACTGATCAATTCACATCCAGCAATCGGAGAAGCATCTGCAGCTATATCATGTCATCATAATATCAAGGAAAAGGATGATCCAATGAAGCAAAATGGGACTGCAAATCTTCAATATCCCGGTAGTAAATAATTCTCTCAATGGCCAAATCCCGCTGATTTTCACACAGTGGGGCACATGGACTCCCGACCTCGGCAACGGAACCAGAATATGTGTAACAACTTGGATTTCCAAATCCTTTTAAATTTAAATTCCTCGATTTTAACATACCTTTCCGAAATTTAAATCACACATTAAATCGGCTAATTGATCTCAATAGGGATTCGTTGGATTGTATCGATGATGAGAATATGACTTCGGAATCCTCTTAGTGCATTTACATCGTTTGTCTTGAGTTCGGAACATTTCGGAGTGGTTCAGAAACCCCTTTTTCTATCATTTTTCCCATTCTGGTACAGTTGCACCAGTGCAATGTGGTTGTGCATCGGTGTAGAGGTCCCCTTTGGACTTGCATTGGTGCAGGACCGATGTATGAGCTCACTGCTCTCTCGGAACATCAACTGCATCGGTGCAATTAAGATGTGCACCGGTACAGGAAGGTTTTTGGGACTTGCATGGGTGTAGAACCGATGTATAGGCTCACTGTTCAGAATTTGGAGCAGTTGCATCGGTGCATCTTAGGCTTGCACCGGTGCAGGATGGGGTTGCATCGGTGCAGCATTGCTGTGCACCGGTGCAAAGTCCGTTTGGCAGACTATCATTAAGGACAGCTTCGCCTTTTTTCCTAGAACCTATATATTGGCCCCTTGAACGATTTAGGGCATTTTTTTCCTACCATTTTCAGATCTCACTCCCTCTCTACCTCTCAAGACCATCTCTCTCTCTTCTCTCTTCAACTTGGAAGCCATCCATGCATCTATGGGATTTTTGGCGAGAATTAACGTCGTGGAGGAAGACGAGGGCTTTCCGGCAAGCCTAGTATTGAAGCCATCCATCAAGTTTTGAGTTTTTGGGTCTCCTCCAACTTCATGCAATGGAGTCTTGGTCTTCATCAACGTTGACGAGCGCTTCGAGAGCTATGCAGTGATGGGTTCAAATCGCGGTGGTGTGGTGGATGTTTTCCGGTAACATTTTCGGCGACTTTCTGGTGACTCCTCCGGCGATGCTCCAGTGGGTAAAATCCCTAACGTCTATTAAGTATGTATGTGTGTACATAGGTTCGATATATTGTGTTGTAATTGAACGGTGATCTTGGGCCTGTTAGTTGTTTGATATGATGCCACTAGGGGCTTTAGCGTTCCAAGTGTTCGACGAATAGTCCTTATGAGGTTTGGGTCATGTCTTGGAGGATTTGACATTGTTGGACTATTATAGGACTTGTGTGGTCGCGTGTTTGGTTGCGTTGAGTCTGTATAATTATCGTAGAGTCCTTGTTTTCTCAGTGATGTTTCGGAAGTTGATGCTCCATGTTCCAAAAGACCAAGCTCAGTGTCACAGGTCCATCAAGTCAGGTCAGTAATGTTCCGGAAGATAGCATCCCATGTTCCAGAAGATGATGATCCATGTTGCAGTCTTTTAGCCTTCGTCAGTTGATATTCCGGAAGATAGATCTCCTTCTTCCGGAAATAGGTTGTTAAGTATATTGTTCTTATTATTCTTGTAAGTGATCTTCTAGAAGATTAGTCTTTGTGTTCTACAAGATCAATGGTTTATTGGGCTTGTCCATCCTACTAGATAGGTCGGTTAGTAAAGTATTGAACCTACCCCTATATAAACTTGTATCCCTCATATTTTTGAATTAAGAAAGCTTAATCTTTTCTGCTCTTTCTCTCTCTATAGTTTCTGTTTCTCTTTGTTAACATGATATCAGAGCCATGCGGACTAACCGTCCATAAAGAAGATCTTGGAAACCCTTTCAAGAAAATCAAGAAAATCAAGAAACCACCATCCTCATCTCTGCTCTCAGCATTGAAGCACACAAATGGAGGACACTATTCCATCCTCTCTGAAATTCCTTATCAGCAACTTTCAAAGCTTTATTACTTTAAATTTTGACTCAAGCAATTATCTGGCCTAGAAAACCCAGGTTAAAATGGCTCTATTTGCAAATGGGCTGTCTAATCTAATCGGCAATAATCATGTCTCCCATGAAGCTGAAAGCCAAGATACCTGATAACGTCGCTTTCCCGGTCGTTGATTAACGGGAAAGCGCTTGGTTATGCATTAATAATTTATAGACAAGGAAATACGACTCTAACTAGTAGAGCGGCAAGTCCGAGGTCGGTCCACAGGAAAAATGTGGAGTCTAAGGAATTAGCTAGGAAAAGAAGTTTGGTTTTGCGAAATGGTGGAGAGCAGATGGATGCTCGGCCTTTTCTTTTGGTTTTTTAGATTTAAACCTAAGGAAAACAAGAAAAGATGAAAAACAAGAAAACTAGGTGGAATGGCAAAGGGGGTTCTAACAACCCAACCTAGATTGCAAAATGACAACTCCTTTATCCATGACGACGCGAAGGAGGGATCAT
>NMUG010008742.1:0-11521 GCA_002855965.1 Monotropa hypopitys
ATAATATTTTTAGTCAACAAAAATATTGAATAATTTTTAAAGTAAAATGAATATTAAATTGAACAAATAAAATAAACATTGAATTTAAATTTATTTATTAAAATTAAAATGCAACTATTTGATTATTATTTTTCAATAGGCTCAGATTTGTATTTTTCGATAAAAATGAAACACATGTCATGGCTGCAACAAGAGTCAAGAGAGAAATATCTCACAAACTCACTAAGTTATCCCGCCATAACACGCGGTCATCACAGAAATTCAAGCGGTCATCACAGTCTAATTTTTATTTCAATTCACACGACCGAAACCGGAAACCGACCGATCGCAGTGACAGGAGGAATCCAGTGACGGGCAAAAACCATTAACGAGAAGAATCTAGTGACGGAAAGAATATAGTGACGGGAAGAATCCAGTGACGAACAGAACACAATGATGGGCAGAACCCAAACACGGCTCACTCCCAAACACGACTCACTCCCAAACACGACACAAACACCGAAATGATCAGAGTGATGGGTGGTAGTAATAATCTCAACCGTCTAACTCATGGCTCAGATTGCCGTCATGGCTGGAACCACATGAGTTACCCTGCCACAATGGACTATCATCATAGCCTCTAACATAATGTCAACACCAGGAACGAAACCGAGAAATACAAACATTGAAGCAAAGCTCAAGAACAAAATTGTTTTTCAGCAGTGTAGTGCAATATTTCATAAAATTTTCAATTTGGTGCAATGATCACTTATATGGTCAACCAAATATGAGCAACAATTCAGATCACTTATGTGGTCAACCAAATATGAGTAACAATTCAGATCCTTATAGAAATTTGGTGCAATGTTTCAATCTGGTGCAATGTTTCAAATTATGTGCAGCAAAATATTGCACCATGTAAACTCTGGGACAAAACATTACACCATGTTTCAAATTATATGCAAAAAAACATTGCACCATGTAAACTTTGCAAAAAAATATTGCACCATGTTTCAATCTGGACACAGTTTGTAAACTCTAGGACAAATTATATGCAGCAAAACATTATAGAACAACATGAGATGCTGTTAGCATATCATGTGGTCAATCCAACATGAGCAACTTGGACATTCCTCAACCAATACAAATCAGATCATTAAAGAGATGCTGCGAGTCTGAGCTAATGCATATGCAACAAAACATTGAAGACCATTTGTATTGTGTACAAATTGGAGCAGAAAAACGTTGTAGACCAACATTATATGTTGTGAGCATATCATGTGGTCAACCAAACATGAGCAACTTGGACATTCCTCAACTATTACAAATCATCAAATGAGGAATGTGTGGTTCAAAGGAATCTCAGGAATGAACATTTTCCCGAAGAATGTAGAACTGCAGTGTTTCTATCAATAATGGGACAGTGCCATGGGACTGCAGTGTTTAAAAAAAATATCTAGAACAATCAACAACAAAAAAATATCAGCAATGGGACAATGTAATAGGACTGCAGTGTCATGGAACCCAGATAGAAAATGGCATAGGACTGCCTTTCACAATAGTGTCATGGGACTGTAGTGTTTCAAACAACCACAGACTTTAAGCAATGATAGAAAATTGCACTGCAGTGTTTCTGGGTATTTGTTAAAATCGTATGCAATATCTAAGAAATCAAACATTTGTGCAAACAATGATGAATTGTTTGCCCAAAACCATTTTGATTAGATTCTTGGATAAAATGATAGAAATACCCTGGATCATTTGCAAATGATAGAAAATCGTATTTCACAACTCATTTGAAATACCCAAAATCATTTGCCTTGGAGAAAATAACATTTCACCAATCATTTGCAAATACCCAGAATCATTTGTAAATACCCAGAATTATTTCACAATCGACTTCTGTGAATTTACAAACCCAGATGCAAATTTCGGTGAAATCTATTTACAAACCCAGTTTTTGTGAACACCAAATTTTGTAGAACACCAAACCCTGTTGAAAATTTCTGTGAACACCAAACAAATGGCGAACCCAGTTTGCAGAACATCAAATTTTTAGGGATCCAAAAATTTACAAATCAAAAAATCAAAAACACAACACAAAAATACAAATCTACAGTGTCATCACAAACCCAAACGCACACACGAGCCCATTTCATAGCAGTAGCATTTCATAGCAGTTCATTGCAGCACATACATAGACACTCACCTGAGTTTCAGAAAAATTTCATCACGAACCCAAATGCAAACACACACACAAATCCAGTAGTAGTAGAAACACAAAAAGATTTCATCACGAACCCAAAAGAGAGCATACGAACCCAAAAACACTCACACAAAGCACTACGAACCCAAACTCAGCCAGGTGAGAGAGAGAGAGAGATACGGGACCCAGGTTTCAGAACGATTTCATCACAAACCCATTTCATATCAGTAGCATTTCATCGCATCACACATACATACACACACTCACTCGGGTTTCAGAAAAAATTTCACGATGAACCCAAATGCAAATGCACACACAAACCTATTGCATAGTAGTAGCAAGATTTTATCACAAATCCAAATGCGCACATGAACCCATTTCATAGCAGTATTCATTGCAACACACACACACACACAAACTCACCCAGCTTCATGAACATGAGAGAGAGAGAGAGAGGTGCGGCTCATGAACAAGAGATAGAATCACCTCCACAAGAGATAGATGAGCATTTCATCTCAGCATACATACACACTCACTCGGATTTCAGAAAAATTTCATCCCAAATCCAAATGCAAGCGCACACACAATTTCATCTAGTGGCGAGGGAGGTGTCATGTGTATATAATTTCTTCTCCATTCTTCTTCAACCATTTCTTCTCCATTCTCCACTGCACCAAAACCCCATCTTCCTCAACCATTTTTTCTCCATTCGCCACCGCAAAAAAACCTTCCTCAGCCTCAACTGATTCTATCGCCACCACAAAATTGTTGGTTAGAGGATTTACACAAGGGCGGTAGATTCGTGAGGATGTGGGGTTCCAAAATTCACCGTAGGTCTTTCAAGGGAGATTAGAGAGGCGAGGGAGATGAGCGAGGGAGATGAGAGAGGCGTGAGAGAATGTAGGTTTTTTCTTAGACGGATGGCTTCTGAGAGGTGCGAGGGATTTATCGGACAGAGAGATTGTAGGTCTCGAGGAGTGGGTCTCGAGGAGTGAATATGGACTGAATGTGTTTAGGTTTTATGGATGTGTGTGTGATTTTCGATCTCAGTCATTGGATTGTGATCCAACGGCTCTCTATATGTTTTGAGTGTGTATAATTAGGACATGACTGAGACATGACTGAGACATAATGTTATATGTTTTGGGCGGAACATGTTTTTGGTTCAAAATAAGTTGTGATTTGTATTATAGATAGAACGGTGTGGACCCCGTACATTTTGCCTTATATTTTTCATCATTGGATGATTTTGAAGTTTAATCTAACGATCTAAAATTATTTCCATCGAACAACCGAGTTCATGACTCAGATATTAACTATCTATATTTTGGTGGCTCACACAAATAATTCGAGCCGTTAATAAATTTTAAAATAACATTTTAAGTAATAATATTAAATTTTATTTTATTCGAATAATTCTAACTGTTTTATTTAAAATGAATGGTTTTATTCATAAGTTTTAGGCATAAATTCTTAATTATTTTAGATGAAGTAGTTATAATTATCCGAATGCAGTAATTTTTTACATGATCACTTAAAATATTATTTTAAAAATTTTCAACAGGTTAGATTATTTATGTGAGGCCCTAGAATACGGAGCACAACTTAAATTACATCGTGCCATAGGCACGGGCAAACTCTATTTATATTACAAAATATAATTGCCTATGTCAACACTCACCCAAAATGTCTTAGTCATAAACAAAATGTTTCAGTCACATTTTCAAATACCTAGACACAATGATCCACGTTATCACACTCATTGTATGTTCTTTGATGAGGGTAATAAGATATTGCAACCCGTTTGCAACCAGACAAAATTAATTGATTTAGTTATTACATAGAATCGCACTTCTATCAAAGAACAATGTAAACTCGCTTTTGCATATGCACTCACAAGTAGACAAAGGATCTTGATCTGCTTTTTTGGGCCTCGGTTGAAAAATCTAAACTATCGAAATTTTTTAAAACAATATTTTATATTACTCTATAAATAATCAACTCATTCGGATAATTGTAAATGTTTTCATATTTTTATTCATACTTTAGGCCTAACTTCTGAATGAAACAGCTGAATATTCAAATGAGCTAATTTTTTACATAGTACTATAAAAATTGTTTTAGAACTTTTAAACAATTCAAATTCTTCAGCACGAGCTTCAACCCCTTTGTACGCGTACGCACAAAGGAAGACGCATAACATTTCACATTTGAAAAGTTATATTTAATTACGAATACAACTCTGTGTTATACCGAAAATACGGATCGAATGTCATCACTTATCATGCATGTCAAAAACATAAATTAATACTAAAAACACTACTAACATTCAAAATTTTATTATATTCTCTCGTCCAATACCATCAATAGAAGCTATCACTAGTTTTGTATAACAGATGACGGTGTACATTTCCCCTCACCAGCTCGAAACACAACGTACTAATATCCACTGTGGTTTATGTAGTCCTCAAATTTTCTTCCTACCTCCGACGAACCTCTGGAGTTGAGGAGATCTTCCGATTACTCTCGTCTCTGATTTGGCTATCTACCCATTTCAATGTCACCAACTCTTTGTGATCTCCTCATATTCTTTCTCATCCTTCCCTCATCACAATCCCTCCTCCCTACACCCGACAATTCTTCCTTCATCTCCATCCTGATATCCCAAACCGGCCTCGATTTCGTCAAAGACTTGCTCGTGACTAAAGCAATATCTTCTCTCACACCCCTCCAACTCCCCCAAATCGAGAAAACCTTCAAAATACCAGTTTTGGGTAACGTCCACGTCGTCCTATCTGACGTCACAATCTACAGAGTAGACGTCACGTCGTCGTACGTCAATCCCGGCGACACCGGAGTTGCGATTATCGCATCGGGAACGACCTGCAATTTGAGTATGAACTGGTACTATTCTTATACTTCTTGGTTGGGGCCTGTCAAGATATCAGATCGTGGGTCTGCTTATGTTCAGGTATTTTAATTCCATTTTGGGATTTATCGGTCTATAATTAGGGGTTTGGGTATGTGGATGAAGTTTGTTCAAATTTTTTAATTGTTAGTTTTTATGGCACTTTTGGGTACTAACAGCCCCTTTGGATAGCTAAGTGAGAAAAGAATTACAAATTTTCACTTAGATGAGACAAGACAAGAAATGATTATGTTTTCTCAATAGTAATAAGCGGTAGTGGTGGAGGGAAGAAGGAATGGATGGGAAGTTAAATGAAAGAGTAGGGAACATCAACGGTCCCTTTGGATTGAGGGATTTCGTGAGAGAAAAAAGGAAAAGAAAGAGAAATCTTATCATTTTTCATAACTCGTTTGGATAAATTAAGTGAGAAAAAATGAGATTTGTGTGTAATTTAGACTTGAGTTTCGTTTTTCACTGTTTCTCACCAAAAATGGTGAGATTTGGTGAGAAATGACTTTTCTTTCTTTTCTCTCCGTTTCCCACCTATCCAAAGGGACCACCTATCCAAAGGGACTGCAAAAGTGAGAGAGTAATAATTGATAGGTTGATTAAATGGCCTCAGACTTTTGTTTGTTTTGTCAAATTGATGAGAAACAGATCTCTGGAATGGTTCTTCATTCTTGCCAATTTGCACTCTCCCTAACTCAATCAAAAGTGGTAAAGTCATCTTGGATTGAAGGATTAGAAGGGTGGAATCACGGGGCTAGGTGTTAAATGGTCCTAGGTAGAACTCATCCCAAAAGCTAATTGTTTAAGTGAGGGTGCCCTCACACTTATATACTGCACAATATTTTAGTACCTAGTCAATGTGGGACCTCGCATTACATCCTCCCTCACGTGCAGCGTGCTCACTCGGTAGCACCTGCCGCGTGCATTCCAGGGATACCCACCCTACCCATCCTTGCGGTACTCCGGCTCCGATACCATGTTAAATGATCTTGGATAGAACTCACTCCAAAAGCTAGCTGTTAAAGTGAGAGTGTCCTCACACTTATATACTACACAATATTTTAGTACCTAGGCGATGTGGGACCTCGCATTACACTAGGAACATAGGGGTCACATGCTCTCCAATCATTTAGGATTAAGGGCTGGGTTAGACACGGGTGGTGGGTGGTGGGGTGAGGTGGTGATGGTGGTGGTTATCTACTTATTAGTACCTTATACATGATTTTAGCTTCTACCATGAGATAGGTTCACGATTCCCATTTCGGAATATTGCGGATTATAGGGGATGGCTAGTCCCTCTATCTGGATTACCTCCCACTTCATCCAACGATAAAGATAGTTCTTATCCATTTGTTCTTGATAGACTTTGCAAGGGAGAGATAAAGAAGAAAAGAGATGGCTAGGGTTTCTATTAATAAAAGCTAATGAGAATATTACAAAAAACAAGCCTTATATAGGCAAGGAAACAAAAAGAACAAAAGATTAGCCTAAAAACAAGGCTATTAAAAGAAATAATAATATTATTTCCTAACATCCCCCCTCAAACTCACGATCCAGCAGCATGCAACATCGAGAGTTTGCCAACAAAGAATCGAAATTGCTACACCGTTTGAGATTTTGTAAAAAAAATCCGCCAACTGGAGAGAAGAGTTGACAAAGGACAGAGAAATCGTGCCGCGATCAAGTTGTTGACGAGTAGTACGGCAATCGATCTCAATATGCTTTGCCCACTCATAAAAACTGAGTTGTAAGTGATTTGAATAACACTTTTATTATCACAATAAAGAGGGGTCGGTCTAGAGAACGTGACACCCATACCCGCTCGCAACCAACGCATCCAAACAATCTCATTGGTGGTAGAGGGCATAATACGATACTTTGCTTCAGTGGAAGAATGAGAGACAACTTGTTGTTTTTTGCTATTCTAAGAAATAAGAGAATCACCCAATCGAAAATATCATGAGCATGCAAATTTTCCAAACATCTCTTAGAAGCTAAAAATTTTAAATGAGAGACCGAAACATGACCAAGTCTAGAATGCCACAAGTAAAAACTAGAAGAATTTATATTAAGACAAAAAGAAGAATCAGGAGTGGAAGCAGCAACAGCGGACACTTTCAGATCATTCAAGACATATAATCCTCCCTTCCTATGGCATGTCCCAATCAGCTTCTCGGATTGTGGATCCTGCACAAAACAAGAGGTGGAAGAAAAGTGAATAGAAAATCCAGAATCACACAACTGACCAACTAAAGCAAGATTCATTTTAAGAGATGGAATACAATAAACACCTGAAAGAGACAATGTAGGCGTGCAAATCTATAATACAAATCAGGACTTCTTTTGAACCCAAAATCTTTCCCGCCCAAAGTTGTCCCAGTCATATACATTATATCCCAGTCATATCCAGTCATGTCCCAATCATACACACCCAAAACATATAGAGAGTCGTCCGATTTTAATCCAACTACTGAGATTCAACACAATCAAAACCAATACAATACACACGAGAGACAAACATCTCGAGACAAACAATACTCCACCGTCCATACCAAACATCTGCCTTCTCGATACACAATGAACTCTCTGTTACCGTTTTTCTGTGTTGGCTATTTTCCGGACCTTAGAAGTTTGGTTGTATCTTTCTTCTTTTTATTGTGGTTTGGGGTAGCATAGGTAGATGCTCCACTTTTTGAGCCGTGAAGATTTGATACAGCTCATCGGCAAAAAATTGAAGCAAGTTCGTCGACTAAAGGTTCGTGGTATGGCCGATACTTCATTCGGTATCATATTCTTCCTTGGTCATGTCCTTGTTCCTTTGTTATTTCCGTCGGTCTTTCCTTGTTTCTATTTTCCGGTGTTTTTGGAACCATCATTCCCATGTCAATTCTTATTTGGGTTCCTTAGAACTTTGGCTTTAGGTCACATGTTAATCCTTGGTCTAATCTTTAGCTTTGAGTCTTGAAATTATCCTTAGTTTTATTTTTGGACCATAGGTATTCATTCCTGGAGTTTTAAAGTGTTTTTCTTTAGTTAAAATTCGTGGCATAACTATCTTCCATTAGATGCGTCTCGGCGATAGCTTTTCAACGGTATATTACAATTGCCATTCGGAGTTACACATAAAAAGTTATGCCCGTTCCTTCCTTGTCCTCCGTTTTCAGCAGCGTTGGGCGTGACCGGTTGCCCTCCATACCGCGACCGGTTGCGTCGCGTAAGCTCAGCCCGACCGATTGCCCTCCTCAGCCCCACCGGTTGCCCTCTTGTTCCTATTTGGCTCACTTTCTGGCAGACCATAGCGCGACCGGTTGGGGTCCTTAGCGCGACCGGTCGCACTCCCTCCGGACAGAAAAAATTAAAATCGATTTTTAAGTGTTATGACCATTGGAGGAGCGGAGAAAACTGGACAATTCAGTTCCAACAGTGGTATATTTTCTCCCAAAGAGATGCAAGCTCTCAGGCGATTGATGAATAACACAGACCCTTCATCTTCTACTACTTTTAACTTCTTTGCCAATTCCGGTATACAAGCTAATGTTTCTACAACTTCCTCTATTCCTTGGATAATAGATTCGAGTGCAACTGATCATATGACAGATTGCTCTTTCTTTTTTGATTCCTATTCTACTTGCTCTGGTAAGGACAAAGTTTGAGTAGCTGATGGATCTTTATCTGCTATTTCAATGGAAGGTTCCATTTGCCACTCACATTTCTTACTCCTTTCCTCAGTTCTCCATGTTCCAAATTTCACTACTAATCTTATTTCTGTTAGTAGTCTCACACAATCTCTGAATTTTTCAGTGACATTTTTTTTCACACATTGTGTCATTTTGGAATTGGGAACATGACAGATGATTGGTACTGGTAGAGCTAAGGATGACCTGTATTTTTTGGAGTCTGTGCATTGCCCTTCTTCTACACCCTCATCACTGGGTCATGCTCTAGAGGCAGATATATGTTCAACTTTACCTTTATTACAAGAGTGACATCGTAGACTTGGTCACCCTTCTTTTGGTGTTTTAGAGAAACTATTCCCTACCCCAACTAAACAATGTTCTAGAAGTAGGTTCTTTTGTGAAGCGTGTGAACCTGCTAAGCATGGACATTCATTTTATGCTCCTGTTTGTCAGAGAAGTACTTCTCCTTTTATGATTGTCCACACTAACGTTTGGGGTCTTTCTCCCATTAACTCTATTTCTGGTTATCGGTATTTTGTTACCTTTATTGATTGTCATTCTCGTATAACTTGGGTTTATTTACTTCGAGCCAAAAATAAAGTTTTCTCACTTTTTCAATCGTTCCACAAAATGGTGCACACACAATTTGATACAAATATCAAGATTCTTCGTCGTGACAATGTGACTGAATATATGAACGACCCTTTCAAGTCATATCTCGATGGAAATGGTATTCTTTTCCAAACTACCTGTGAAGATACACCATAACAAAATGGAGTGGTGGAACGGAAGAACCGACATCTTGCTGATGTGGCTCGTTCTATTATGTTTACTATGAATGTTTGTAGACATTTTTGGGGCGAGGCCATTCTTACAGCTTCCCATCTCATCAATCGCATGTCGTCCAGTGTCCTTCAATTCCACTCCCTTGGATTTTCTTCCTGGTAACTTTCGCGTCTCTACTCTTCCACATAAGATCTTTGGTTGTATTTATTATGTGCATGCTCCTCATCACCGCCCCCGGTGAAAAGTTGGATCCTAAAGCTCGTAAATGTATTTTTCTTGGCTACTCCCCTACCCAAAAGAGGTATCACTGCTATGACCCCATTTCTCAGAAGAAATTTGTTTTTATGGATGTCACTTTTTGGGAACACCAACCTTTTCACCCTCTCTCGTTCCCATCTCTTCAGGGGGAGAGTCCTAGGAGGCAAGAGATGTTGACATCTTGCGATTCTAATTCATGGTTATTCCCTCTAACTTACGATACAACGGAGAAGAATGTTAGTGAGGGGGAGGATGTCTCTCCTAGTTCTAGTAATCTTGAAAGGGAAAGAGAGGAACTGGTACCTGGAGAAAGAATAATGCCCAATGCAAGGGAAAGATTAGACATACCAGATTTAAAAAACTTTTGCTCGCAAGAAAAAAGGCCAACCTGGTGCATTACCACAATACCAATCATCTTCACCAGTTCTAGTTCCTGATACTTCAACTGAGTCCCCTAGTAATACTCTTTTTCTATATCTCTCTTTTGATGATCTTGATGTGCCTATTACTCATAGGAAGCCAGTTCGAACACATAAAGTATCGGCTCGATTATGTACCCAACATTCAGTTTTATAATTTGTTTCATATTCTCGTTTGTCACCCTCGTATTCTGTCTTCCTTTCTTCTCTTTCCTCTATACCAATTTCACATAGTTGGAAGAAAGGTTTTGCTACTCCAAAGTGGAAAGAAGCTATGGTGAAGGAGATGAAGTCCTTGAAGAAAAATGGCACCTGGGAGTTAGCGTATCTTCCCGGAGGAAAGAAAGCAGTAGGATGTAAGTGGGTGTTCACAGTTAAGCATAAAGCAGAAGACACCGTTGAGAGGTACAAGGCAAGATTGGTTGCCAATGGCTATACTTAAACATATGGCATTTACTATGATGAAACCTTTGCTCCAGTGGTCAAAATGAACTCTATTCGCACTTTGTTGTCCTGTGTTGCCAGTCTAAACTGACCTCTTCAACAATTTGATCTGAAAAATGCTTTTATTCATGGTGATTTGGAAGAAAAGGTACGCTCTCTATGGCTTGAAGCAATCACCAAAGGTTTGGTTTGACAGATTTCTCAAGACCATGTTGAGACTTGGATATACACGGAGTTATGCTGATTATATGATGTTTACGAAGAAAAGTGATGGTAAGATTTTCATCCTTATAATTTATGTGGATGACATAATTATGACAGGTGATGATAGGGCTGCACATCGGACAGAACGGAAAAACTCATTTCGGATTTCAGAATATTTTTTTCGGAATTAATTTTTTCATTCCAATTTCGGAACTAATTTTTTTGAAAATCTTATTTCTGTTCCAATTTCGTAAATTTCGTAAATTTCGTAAATTTTGTAATGTTCGGAAATTCAAAAAAATTGAAAATTTTCAGAATTTTGGTTAAATTTCCAATTATTTTATCTCTAAAATTTTTATTGCACTAGAAATTTGAACAATGTCTTCTAATAAAAAAATAATACGACAATCTTGATATAAGTGCATATTAAAGAGTATAATATCAAACTTTTTCAATATTCGCAAACTTCAAAGTTTTCATATGATTAATTGATTGTTATGAATTTTATCTTCTCACTTACAACTACAAAGAACATAAATATTAATTGAAATTTCTCATACAAATATCAATGCATATTCGAAATTTGTTCGGAAATTAATCAAAAATTTATGATTGTAATTTTTTCAGAATT